>JAOUZG010026641.1:18550298-18630277 GCA_026289955.1 Argiope argentata | reverse complement strand
TCCAGTATTGATGATATTATTTCGGTTATTGATGTTTTTACTTTATAGAGTTTACTACAGAAAAAATTCGAAAGCATGAATAAAAGAAAATAGGGAATATTTTAAAAACATTTGCTAAATATTTTATATATATATATTATGTCTCCAACTCTAAACATATTAAAGATATACGAAATACATGCGAATAATGGCTTTATTTTAGATTGGAAACGCATTTGCATGTATTTGCTGTGTTTATTTCTTCCTTAATTGCGTCAAATTAGCAATTGCGTCAAAAACTCAAAAGTATTTTTTTTGTTCGTTTGGAAATGTGATAACCATTAATATATATTTAAATCAAAATAAAAAAAAATACGGACGCAACTACTTTAAATATATTTATTGAAAAATAAATAGTTTCGTTCCTTCTCCCTCAATACAAAAACTAAAATTAACTATGCACCTTCATTTTAAAAAAAAATTAATTTATTTAAATTCCAAAGAGTGATTTCATAAAATTTTGTAATTAACCCCATTTAGAAATGCTTAACTAATTACTCTTAAGCGATACAGATTTCTCAATCTTCATCGTTTAGTAAAATAAATATTGGGTACTTTTCTGTCAGAGGAGCGCAAGTGAAAATTCTCCAATGAAATTTGGCGGAATTATACATTATTTGACCATTTATCTCTTGCGTTCAGCTAATGGAAAAGTCCCAAATATAGTTTGATGTGGGATCAAAGTAATAAACACAAAAACATTTATTGAAAGTTCTAAATAGCAGAGTTTTAATAAGAATAAAATAAATTATTACTAACTATTCTGAATCATAAACAATTTTGTTATAATCTTTTTGGTATATATGTACAAAAATGAAACGTTTCAAAATTAAACGCATAAGTGTTTTATTTAACTTTTAATCTAATAAAAAAGAAAAAAAAATGATTATTTTATGTAGAAAAATCTTGTTATAATATTTTTTTGAATAGAAACCTTGAAAGCGAGAATATAAGTTATAAATTAATTTCAACTTATCCAAATAATTTTGAGAGCAACATTTAATACCTGAATTCAATCAAACAACAATTTTTCTTCATCTTATATCTTGACTCACCAATATTTTGACTTTTTTTATTCCTTATCAGCCCTCCGGTTATTATTTGTCACCGCGGTTTTTAAAAGTTTTACATTTTCATTTCTTTCTAAACCTAATGGTGGCATTTGCCACGACTTCCTGATTCCTATGTCCGTGGTGAAAATGAAATGAAATTGAATGTGGATGTTCTCTTGGTGACCCCTACCACTAATTTACATAATTTTTACCACATTTTAAAAATTCAGGGCTGAAAGGGTTAATTACACAAGAATATTCACAGAAAGAATACACATAAGAAATGCACAGAATAACATTAAAATATCCTATCTTATTTTATATTTTCTGTGACTTCTTTAAAATTTAGAATCTTGTTTTTCTACGTCTTTTGGCGTTTGTGAAGTTTATTTTAGCCACGCCTTTAAGAGTTCAATTAAAATGGTTCAATATATTGTTATGTTTTTAGCGTAGCAGATTCGGCTTGAATGGACTTTATATGAGGACAGCACAAATAAATTTATTTACAGCTATTTACAGGATAACGTGATGAAGTAAAACTTCAGATAAACATAATCCAGCAGTTAACAGTCACTTACAGCGTAAATACAAGCCTTCTGCACAATAAACACAGACTGCAAAACAGCTATCGTATAGCACAGCAAACAGTAAATCCAATAGTTGTATTATAGCACAGCTCAATAATACAACGTTAACAGCAAACGTAAACACAGCTCACTTATAACAAGCGGAAAAAGTAATCCGTTAGTCCAGCGAGACGCTTCTCTTCCGAGAGGAAAAACTATCAACTAACTCACTCACTCCACTCCTCTTACGGCAACCCGTCCCTTATATATCCAGGCGAGCGTCACGAGAAGCAACGCGGCGCAGCTGAAACTGTCTCGGGACTACCAGAATATTTCCCTAGCCAAATCAACTCGGCTTGCGTGAAGCTCCTAGTGAAGTGTCGCCAATGTTTTCTACTTCGGTGCGCTTTCACCCGCTTGTAACATTATTACCAAGCATTTAATAATAAATATTTTGATATTTTGCCTTAAGTAGTCTATGATACAGTGAATTTTCGTTTGTATTTCATCAGCATTTAATGAGTGCGTACCATATTCCAGCTGGTCAGAGTCCTTGAGCGACTTCCTCTCATCCTCTTCCGGAGGTGGACGCTGTTTCCCTAATTTCATCATGCTGGCTAGGCTCCGCATCGTGGCCGGAAGTGATCTGTTTCCGGATTACAAACAGAAAAAAAAACACAAGATAATTAGAAAAGAAACAATTGTGTAATAGCAAGTAAACAAACGATACGACATTCGCAGATAAGTTTTAGTTAAGGGCTTAGGAAAAAAATGGTCATATCTAAACAAATTGCAACAAACACAGCAAAAAGCTACAGGAAAATGAAGGATTCTAATACGTTTTAAAAAATATGCAGGTAAAAATAAAACTAATAAAAATTTGATAATTAACGAAAAAATACTGAAAATGTCTACAATTCATAATAACATTTATGAATAAAATGAGTAAGTTCGATTGCTATAGAAAAATTTAAAAAATAATTGAAGAAAGATATTTTTTCACCAAATTGAATGTTATAAAAAAGTTACAGGAAAATGCAGGATTCTAATACTTAAAAAATATAAATACAGGTAAAAATAAAACTAATAAAAATTTGATACTTAATGAAAAAAATACTGAAAATGTCTACAATTCATAATGACATTTATGAATAAAATGAGTAAATTCGATTGCTATAGAAAAATTTGAAAAATAATTGAAAAAGGATACTTTTTAACCAAATTGAATGTTATAAATTGATTCATAGTAAATAACTAAACACTCAAAAGCTGAGTGTGTAGCTAAAATATGAAAAAAACTAGCCGTCTTTAAAGATGTTTGTTTTAGAATAGAATACTGACTTTTTTGATTGAATAGAATCAAAATTGGGATTGTCTTTTGATCTAATAGAACACTGACTAATTGGGATTGTTAGTAAGGGAAATATTTATTTATAATTTCATTTTATTTCTTGATAAAATTAAAAAAAATATAAATTCAATGGAATAAAGCAACAAATTATTGAATTTTCAAATTTAAAAAAATGTATATATTGTGGAAAAAGCCATATGTTTCTCTTAATACACAAAGAGAACAATCTTTAGCCTAATTTTAACATTTATAAATGCACACGTTTGATCTATTTTGATAGAAAATAAAATCAGACTGAATTTTGTCATAGTAATAACAAATAAAAAATTGTTACAAATTTTTACAAACTTAAAACATATATAAAAATTTCAGAAAAAAGAAATTGTATGGAGATGAAATTGGTAATATCGAAAAATCACCCAAAAGGTTTTTCGATGTTACCAATTTCATCTCCATACAATTTTTTTTCTGAAATTTTTATGTATGTTTTAAGTTAGTACGAAATTTGTTACAACTTTTTATAATTACATTTGGTGAAGAACTCCACTTTTATCATTTTCAGACGGAATAATAATCATTAAAAAAATATGAGAAAACAATTTTGAATGATATAGCAGAAAAAGCACAGGCAAGGTGTTTCATTCTTTTTAAACTCTATAAGAAATTTAATAAGTGGAAGGTGAGCGTTTTCTTGTCTTAAGGAGCACGTGCGTCACATTTCATCAAAATTCGACAAGAACTATAGATAAGTATAAAAACATACGAAAGACTACTCTCATTTTCTCTCTACCTCCCCCTCTCTATACATATAAAAAAAGAGGGATGCTGAAATTTAGGGAAGAAGCGTTAGCAATGTCTCAAAGTCACAGTTACTAAAAAAATCGTATTTAATCGAGAATAAAAACAACAACATTGGTTCTTCTCCGGGTCAAACAATCATCTACATTTATATGTATATTTTAGACAGAATTTTCTTTCAAAATTATGGAAGATAAAATAAAATACCTAATATATTATTTGGAATTTCGTTCCTTATATATGTATATCACTCTATATGTTTTAATTATCCAAATTTCAACAACAATTTTGTTAAAAAATAAATATGATACTGATATAATAATGGTAAGAAGAAATGTGTGTCTTTCTCTCTTAAAAACATATAAAAACTTTAGAAAGCAAATAATTCGATTCAGAACTATCAAATTTGGTATAAATACATTTTGGAGGATGATGATGTACACTTTGCTTTAAAATACTAAAAAAGGTTTGCACGCGTTAATTCAAAATGTTAAAAATTAAATATTATGAGAAATTGTGATATTTTTTGAGATAATTTCCAAAAATTTTACAGATAATTTCCAAAAAATTTACATTTATCTTTTAAAATATGTTTAGATGATTATATCTTTTAAAATGATTTTTTTAAAACACCATTTTATTTACATTTTAATTTTTGCCTTAGATTTCTAATAATTTTATGAATATATTGCATTGTTCCAAAGAAATTTAATTTATCTTCACTGTATCGGAATATTTCATCGCATGATTCTCTCCAACTGTTGAAATTTTTTTATTTATCTGCGCAGCGTGATAGAGAAATAAAAGGGCGAAGTTTAAATATTAAGATAAACAACAAGCATTTAGAAAAATAATTCTAACACATTTTTTTAAAGGCATCATAATGTCATGGGACTCCAGTTAAAGTGTTCAGTTGCCCAATAATCAGAACGAGAGTAAGACTCAAGCATTAATATTTATCATAATTAGATTCTTTAAAAACACCTTTTAGGGAATCCTGAATATTATACATAATAAGTTTTAATTGAAATTAAACATAATCAATATTCTTGGAGGATTAGTTAATCTATAACAACAGCTAATTTATAAATTTGTCAATTAAAACTCTAACCAATTTTAAAATTTCATTAAAAAATATTTTTGAAAAGTGAGATTTAACAAAATTTTTTTAATTCCTCATTAATTCTTATATTTCTTTTGTCTTCCATGGAAACTATCGAAAAAAAATTAAGGCATGAATAAAAAACTCAATACAATGCTGAATGCCATTTGATGCATCCACATATTTATTGTTTCTAAAGATTCCCTGATATATAGTAGTGTAGTAGGAATTAGACACATTGTATAGTAGGCATCAGACACATGATTAATCCATAACAAATGCTAATTAATAAATTTGTCAATTAAAACTCAAACCAATTTTAAAATTTCATTTAAATAAATATATTTTTTCCAAGTGAGATATCACATACATTTCTTTATTCCTAATTAATTCTTACATTTCTTTTGTCTTCCATGAAAAATACCGAAAAAAATTAAGGCATGAATAAAAAGCTCATTACAATGCCAAATGCCAGGTGATGCATCTACATATCTATTGTTTCTAAAGATTCACTAATATATAGTAGAACATAGAGTGCAATTTTTATATCTTTCACATTATTATCAAATTGATATCGACTAAAAAACGTTTCTTATAGAGAATATGATTAGACACATGATTAATCCATAACAGCTGCTAATTTATAAATTTATCAATTAAAACTCTAACCAAATTTAAAATTTCATTTAAAAACTTTTTTTTCCAAGTGAGATTTCCCATAATTTTTTTATTCTTCGTTAATTCTTTCTTTTCTTTTATCTTTCATAAAAAATATCGAAAAAAAATTAAGCCATAAATAAAAAACTCAATACAATGCCGAATGCCAGGTGATGCATCCACATATATATTGTTTATAAAGATTCACTGATTTATAGTAGAACTTTAGAGTTTAATTTTTATATCTTTCACATTAATATCAAATTTATATCGTATAAAAAACGTTACTTTTACACAATATGATTAGACACATGATTAATCCATAACAATGCTAATTTATAAATTTGTCAATTAAAACTCTAACCAAATTTAAAATTTCATTAAAAAATATTTTTTCCAAATGAGATTTCACCTAAATTTTTTTATTCCTAATTAATTCTTACATTTCTTTTGTCTACCAAGAGAAATATCAAAAAAATTAAAACATAAATAAAAAACTCCATACAATGCAGAATGCCAGGTGATGCATCCACATATTTACTGTTTCTAAAGATTCACTGATATATAGTAGAACATAGAGTGCAATTTTTATATCTTTCACATTAATATCAAATTTATATCGAATAAAAAAACGTTTCTTATGATTGCCAATATGATTAGAAATGATGGATATTCTGTTTTTAGTGCCACTAACCGACTCCAGACACAGAGAATATGACGAGGCTATTATCTAAACTCTATTTACAGCATGAGTAGCATCCAGTAATTACCGGACAATACCCCGAGCTATTTCACAGTGGTCGAAGCCCAACTTCCCCCGAAACATTCCATGTGAAAATTGCCCTTTAATCATAGTTCCATCGATCACGAACACCCTCTTTGGAATTCCCCGGACAGGAATAATAGATCTTTCGATATGTAACTCTAAGGACATTTGTATCGGGGATGTGACTAATGATACGTTGGGTATGGCAGCTTTAGTGGAGGGTAAAGCAGTCGGTGGTTTCATATATCTTGATACATGAACGAAAAGAACTGTGGTTTCATCCGAAATCTTTATATAACCGATATTTACAGTTTATCCAGTATTTTGTGCACGCAACAATTGCGTGTTGCTCATTTCAAATTTTTTTTGTATTGTTGAAGGCATTTTTTGAAATTTCTATGAAGGTTTTAATGAAACAAAACCAACAAATGTGATATTTGTACCTTTTTCTCGAATATGTCTACTATCGTCGCATTTAAATAAAAAAAATCATATATAAATAAACTGTACGAAATTTTATTCGGGAATTTTATATAATTAGTTTTTAGAGTATATTCAGTGTTTTGTGAAAGCAACAATCACATGTTGCTCATTTTCTTATAAAATTTTTGTTCCGTTTATAATACTTTACGCAAATTTTAATGAAAAAAAAAACAGAGCAAGAATTATTTACATATGACTCGTATACTTCTACCATCATCATTTTTAACACACGCACGCACGCACGCACACACACACACACGCACGCACAAATTCTAATGTCAATTGTAATTAAATCCCAAAGTTTGTCTTAGTTTAGCCCATAGTAATTTTCTTTAATGGTCTCTTATTTCCTGGTCCCATATCACCTTTTCTATTTAATAAATCAAATGAAGTTTTGTAAAAATACTGGGACATTGTCCCCCCGAGCCGAATGATTGGATAATAAATCAGTGATTTAAACAAATTCTTTTAAAGGATTCCCACGTTTCTCTTGTCAAGGTCAATACGTGTGAGAATTCCTGTCTAAATTCAACACATGTCAGACTTATGAAAATATCATGGTATATAAGACCAGTTAAAATGATTTAATTCTCTTTTTGACTTGTATTTCTGTGTCCGCGATACTTGTATATAGTTCTCTACTCTCGATGTGAGATAAAAAGAAAATTAAAAATTAAACATGTCTTTTCTCTGATTTTCGGCCACGACTCTCTAATTTGCTTCAAATCAAAATTAACTGGGTTTATATATATTATATAGGGTGTTCATTAATTATTATCAGGTTTTCCGCTCCACATAACTTTCGAATTAAAAATACTACGCAAAAACTGATTACGTACTTGTAAATTAAAACCCAAAGAATTTTACGTGATAATAATTCAATCTTAGCGCATTTGCAGTCTGGGTAATTATGACTTTATTAATAAAAATGGCGACCGTGCAAGAAAAAGCAATGTGCGTATTGTGGTTTTTCGAAACTAAATCAGTCGTAAATACTCAACGTCGCTTCAGGACCACGTACAAGAAAGATCCTCCTTCGGATAATTCTATCAGACGCTGGTTAGCACAATTTCAGGAAACTGGTAGCGTTCTACACCGAAAGGGAACGGGACACCATAGAGCAGACTCACCGACCCTCCGCGATGGCACACGGATTAACCATCAGCACTGAATGACCGGATTGCCGCAACATCAATTAGTTCAGTCCTAATTGCCATTACCAGCCACAGTACAACCCTCCCCGAAGGAAGTAAGTCCCACCATCGATGGGAGGAGCTTAACCCCTACCTATTTGTGTACCCACCGGGTTGGCGAGATACAACCACCATGCCGGAAGCATCTTATCTTTAATTACGAGGTGCCATCCACAATTATGAGGGATTTAGCAGAGGGAACAGGAACACCTAGCACTTCGCAAGAAAATGTTGATAGCATCCAAGGAACGTTTACCCGCAATCCACGAAAATCAAAGAGACAATCAGCTGTGCAGTTACATATGCCGCATGCGACGATATGGAACGTTCTCCATAACCGCCTTCATCTGAATGCCTACAAAGTGCAAAATGTGTAAGCTTTACAGTTTAATATCATTAATAAAATTCTTTTATTTGTAATTTATGAATACGTAATCGGTTTTTGCGTAATAATTTTTATTCGAAAGTTATAAGGTACGGAAACCCCGACAATAATTAATGAACACCCTTTATATAGAAAGAGATAAACAGATGTATTTTTTGCAATAGCAGTTGGAATAATGGGTTTTGGCCATTTTGTAATAACTTGCACTCATCAGACACCACATACAGTTATATCAAACGAGATGTTATTAATTTATGCAAATATTTAACATTACTAAATATTTTGACAACTTTGACACTTGGTATTTTGATAAGTCCCGACGTTATTTTTTTCGAAAGGATAACTTTCTTTTTCTTTTTTTGTTATCTTTGGAATATTTTCCTCATTTCATTAATAGCCTGGCCTGATTTTCTTTTTAAGCTAATTAAGTTAGTTAATTTCTAATTAAGGGTGGCCCAAAATAGTTGAAATCAATTTGCGTCACAAAGCATTAAAAAGTACACAACAAATCCATGATCAATCATAAAATAACTCTTTAACCTATGACAAATACAACCAAATAATTGAATACCAAACTAAATTAAAAAAAGTCGAGAAGTTCTTTCTCCTCAACCAGTTTATTTTCGAAAGGTAAACGCATTCCACATTTCCGAAGACCAAACAATACAGCCGTCGTAGAATGGACGGGGAAATTTATTTTATTAAATCCTCTTCTAACGGCATCTGAAAGTTCCGTAGAACTCTCCGAAAATAAACCCGAATAAATCTGTATCGGATGAACTGAAGCGAACTGGGGAAGCCGGTGGATTCGTGACAGCAGAAGCCAATATTCCAATCTAACGAAGACGTCAACATGGTGGTGTGATTTCGAAGACGTGATTCAGTTTCAATTTTAAGAGCGGAAGTTTGGCAGGAGTTGGGTGAATGGATCCCGAGATAAAATTTCTCCAGAGATTCGCTTTATTTGAGAAGTTTACTGAGGTTATCTATCAAAATTGCTTTTAAATAGTATTTGTTTTGAAAGTTTGCTAACATCAATATCACACTGTTGTTTTAAGTAATATCTTCAGAAGAGGAATTGTAATTGTTATTTAGTATCAGTTATTTATTATCATGTCAGAGCATGATGTTGTTTTGTAGATGAGGTTTTTGGTGTCAACAAAAATCCGTACGCGAAAATAAAAACTTTATTATCTGCACGAACATCTCAAAAAGTCAGCTTTTAATAACGCTTTGTTATTGCATTCACAAGATCTCTGATTTAAAAAAATTAAGAGAATGACCACAGCAAATAAAATCTATAAAAATGTCATCTTGAGCACGTGATGATATGAAATGAAATAAATAAGAAATGGGATATATTTTTGAAACAATAAATGCGAGACAAGGTTTTTTTTGGATCGTTTGCATTACTAAAGGGACTCATTCAGTGAAACAATTGAAGTGAATAAAAAATATAATTTAACTTGCACGAGCACGTGGTGCTTGGCCGTTCAAGAAATGTTCTGACATGATACATTGAAATATGCATATCAGATTTCATTTTAATATTTTTATATATTTTTGTGCAGTGGAAACGCATTTATTTAATATTTTCATGAATATGACATTATAAACTCATATTAGATAATTAATTCTTTAAATTGAAAGTAATGTTGATCGAATTGTAATATAAATATATGCTTACATCAGAATTCTCGCTATTGTGTTATCCTTTAAAAGATTACATGAGCTCGTGTATAAAATATGATAAAATCTATATTGGCGTTTTTTTCATTTATGCACTCTGGATGCATATTCATATTAATGTTCATTAGAATTATTGATTTTCTATTGATTTCATTATAATTATTTATTTTAACCCTTTATTACTTGAATTAATAAAACCTTAAAAAGTTGTTTCACGGTAGAAATAGCGTTATTTAAATATCAATAACACATATTAAAAGAAAAATATTGAAAAAGTTTTATATTTTGGGGTTTTTTTTACGGAATAATATATGGGCTCGTATGCACTTAGACAAAAACCATTACAGTAGAAAAGCGGAAAAATTACTATCCGTCATGGAAGATGAGTCTATCGACTCCATGAAAATATTTTTTTTGTCAAAAAGTACTTAAGTATGACTACGATATCGTTAAAATATAAATCATATGATTAATATTTTTGAAAATGAGTCCCTCGCAATTCAATTCTGCTTTTTGACCCACTTGCACAAAAGTGAGGTTATTTCGAAATGTCATAAAATCATAAGACATTTTTTTTTGCGTGTTACTATTGCTAAATATATATTTGCTGGATTAAAATAGTTTGAACTATTTTATAATAATCAATCTGCAATAACATATATGTGCCCATGTGCGTTAAAGGGTTAAAAGTTATAGCATAAATATTATGTCTTTCTTTTAAGTAATATATTCAGAAAGAAATCGTAATTGTTACCTGGATTATTTATTTATGTCCAGTGAAAACGCATTTATTTCATATTTTTAGGAATAGGACATGATAAATTTAAATCATATGATTAGTATTTTAAATGGAAAGTAATCTTGAACTATTTATAAAATAAATGCACGCTTAAACTAGAATTCCTGCTATGGCATCATCTTTTAAGACATTGCATGGATTTCATGCATAAAATATTAAAAAACCCATAACAGTATGTTTTTATTAATCATAACTCTATTAGAGCGTACGCGTATTAAAATTTATTCAGATTATTAATATGCTTACTTTATGCAGAAACCGAGCAACATATTCCAAATTTGAAGATCAATGTACTGTATTATTTTATTTTTTCATAGGATTCTAATAATTTATTTCGGACAATAATAATTATGGTTCCACCCAGACGATATTATAATCAAACCTATGATGAACATATAGCTGTTTATAATGCTTTTTTATTTTAGACATAAAATAAAACATTTGATGCGTTGCAGTTACAATATATTTATTTGAATCAATAATATGAAACTTTATAAAACAAAGGTTTTTAATATTGTTGACAGTATCCAAGAGGTTTTAATTAATATAGCTTAATTACTAAGCTGTTGTTGTTCCTCTCTTACAACGGAAGGAGGGGTGAATAAGAGGTACTTACGTATTATACATAAGAGGTACTTATGTAAGAGGTACTTACGTATCCAACTTTATCGCCAAATTTGAAGTTGTCGCCAATGAGTTGCTAAACCACCAATTATGGCAATCCGGCAATGGTGTAATTCGTTGATCTTTATCGCCAAATTTGAATCTGTCGCCAATGAGTTACTAAATCGTTGGCGAAGACGGAATATTACGTAAATACCGAATAAGCTTCTGAGGGTATGGACCTCTGAGCACCCGAGAGTTTCTAGCTCACACACGTCACAAACCCTTTTTACGGGACGGACTTCATCATGAATTTCCTTCATTCATCCATAAATCGTAATTTAGATTTGGAAACGAGAAAGATCAGCTGTTATCCAGTTCCCCCAATTGTATTATTCTCAACATCGAGGACTTTTTGACTACGATATATTTAACGTGCGCCAGCCACCACACACATGGCGAGATCAAAGTTGCAGCTCAAGGGATGCAAATCCAACGCCCTACCAACCAGGCTACCCCGGCCAAATTACTAAACTGAATTGCACAGTGGAATATGAGGAACACACACACACACACACGAGAAACAGTAACAAAAATAAAAAAATACAAATAATGGAACATTACTTAACCAGTCGTAGGAAATGAACAGGCGGAAAACGCTGCAAGAGCAATAACTTTACCTTTGACGAGAGGAACACCATATTGCGATGCGAGGAACTCTTTTGCACATCATTTGTATACTCAGTGGCAGGAATCATGGGATCATCAGACTAGCAACAAATTGCATTTCATTAAACCCGACATTACAGTTTGGCGTTGCCATTCAGTGAGGGAGCTCGATGTCAAATTGACTCTTCTCCGCGTTGAAGGCACTCGCTTAACCCAGAAATATCTTTTATTCGGCAATCGCACACCTTTGTGCTCAAAATGCCAGGTTGTTTTAACGATTCGTCATATTTTTATTGAATGTCGTTAAAAGAAATTGGAGTTTATCATCTTATTTGAAACTAACTTGTTTCTATTACTTCACCCATCATCGTTTTTTTAAAGTTCTATAATTGATTTTTTTTGCATCATTTGTTTTTGTTGTATACTTTTTAATTTTTTAAGGACTTTTAGTATTCATATTTGCAAAAAAAATTGGAGCAGTATGGCCTTTTCTGGCTCTTGTGCCAAGAAAACAGACAAGCCAAACCAAACTTAACCAGTTAATTGCGAATTTTTTTTAAATTGTCTCAAATCCTTCCGCTTAAATCAAAGAGATGACGCATATACGCACCGAATGCAATGGAAAGTTATAGTATTTTTTGCTAGAGTTCATAACAAAACGAGCACGATTTCATCTTTAATCCTTTCAGTCCTGGATTTTAAAAATGTGGAATAAGAAAAAATGATGGAAATTAATGATGAGGGTCACCAAGAGAACGTCCACATTTTAATTTCATCTAATTTTCACCACGGGTATAACAACCAGGAAGTCGTGGCAAATGCCACCATCAGGTTTGAAAAGAAATGAAAATCAAGAACTTAAAATACCGCGGTGGCAAATGCCACAGGGAGGGTTGAAAGGGTTAATAGATAAAAAAGTAATTATCGACAGCATCGAAAGGAAAAACTGGACTGACGTGTAAGTAAGTCGAACATAATTAGCAAAGTACAAGTGGTTGTAGTGATAGCATTTAAGTTAATTAGCACTTTGGCTGTTTAATGACCCGTCTTCAATATTCTGCCTTCAGTCAATCTTAATCCTACAAACTGGATCAGAGAGGATATAATTTTCTTCTCAGAACACGGCCCTTATCCTGCCTACCTTAAAAGGTTCAACCTGTCTGAGAGTGACCAGTGCAGTTGTGGTGGGACTGACACGGCACTTCATTATGCCACGGAATGTATCCTCACAATCTCTTGGCATATGAAGAAACCATCACCAATCCATGAACTGGAATGGCTGAGAAGAGTCGCCAGCAACCGTCTATCCAGGCAAAAAATACATCACATAATTAAATTCATAAGTGGAAATAGAAATCTGTTCTCACCTTCCTAGTCCTCAACAAGTTTCATACTCAAAAAGACTGAGGATAAAAACAAGCAGTTTCCTATTATACACTAACATCATAACTCATGTTAAATTTCAGCTTATTATAGTGTCAAACCATTTTTTAAAAGAAGAAAATCTCTGTAAGCTTTTCTCATTATCATCCCATTTTCTTGTAAATTCTATAAATAGATTTGTTTTTATTTTATATTTCTTACTATATATATCTTATTAAAATATAATTCCCATAACATGCCCACCAAACCGTGAAGTGACCAGAATGGTCACAAATACGGGGGTATGAGACGGCGTTCTGTTCTGTTTAATGACTCGTTAGTGATTCACAATTACTACCTAAATAGTCCATTTCTACTAATTAGACGACTTTAAATAATTAGAAGAAGCAGTCATCTAATTAGATTGAAAGGATTCAAGGTGTAATCCATGGCAGAGAATATATTAAGGGAAAAGTTGTGGGATAAGCAGTAAGTTAGGAAGTGAGGGTGGGGGGTTCCAATGAAGTGAAGTGTGCCTGCCTGGTGTTGGTGACGCACCTCTTCCTTTCGGGCGACCTAGGGGACACGAGGCTTAGGGCTGATCCACTATTCCTGGGGGGCAGGTGGTAGTCGACCTCTTGGGCTGCCTGCTGCTGCTGCTGCCGGTTGTTGATGGACCTCTCCAGGTTGGCGATGTTGTGCTCGATGACGATCAGGGCCTGCCGGTCGTCTTCGAAGCTCTCCCCTTGCATGGCGGATGTGCTCCACTCGCCAACCGAGCCGTCAGGGGCGTTGTAGCTGACATCGAACAGCAGCACGATCTGATGGATAAAGCAAAGATATATTAATTACTGAAGAATATAATGGATTAAAAGCAGTTTATTGTTAAAGGTTTTTAGTATAAAACAAGTTATGTTTGTGTGTGTATGTGTGTGTGCGCACGTGTGCGTGTGTGAATTGATATTGAGAACTCTAAATAATCTCCTATTGACCAAGATAAATTAATTTTAAATGTTTTCGAAACTGGTTAAAATATAACTCTACATATCGATTTAATTAATTCTTAATTATTGCAAAAGATGGAGACACCAATCATTTCAATTCATACGTCATCTGTTAGTGACGTCAGAGTATCGGCTTTGCAACTTAAGGAACTTCTCTCTTCGGAGAGGAATCATTTCGGAATGTGAAAGGGTGTGGTTCATTTAATTTTTTCTCCGTTAAATGGATGCACTAGGCCTAAAATTAGGGCTATTGGTGTCCCCACTTTTAATCAAAATAACGCTCTGCTATCTTTTAAGTAAAATCTTTTCTCTTTTGTAAATAAGTTAAATGTTGTGATTTTGTTTAGTGTTAATTTGTGTTTTGACTAAAAAATTAATTGTTTGTTTGAACTTGTCGTTCTCTATTTTCAACTTTAATTTAGCAACATCTAGACACCTCCCCCCACATATATATAATGATTTTAACCCATTCGCTGCCAAGCCTAAATTGTATGAGGTTATTACCCTCGCCATTTCTGTTTTGAGTGTTATTGTTTATCTAAATTTTATTATTTCAAAATAAATACACATATTTTGTCATAGATAAGCATTTATATGTATAAAAATCAATTGCGAGTATACTCGTGGTTGGCAATGGGACTAACCTCATATAATTTAGGATTGGCAACGAATGGGTTAAATAAAGTAGAATTTTTGTAAAAACAATTTATTTTCAGTTTTTTTGTTTTCAAGTTTTTATGTTTGTGGCCATAAAAAGTTAGCAAATTTGACAAGTTGTACGTTATAATATAATGAAAGTATCACAGGTATATCCGTGCCGGAAATGGGTAATAAACTGCCAACCACGAGTATATTCGTGGTCGGTATCGAATGGGTTAAGTCAATTCCTACTTAGGTCAATAGAGAATAATTTTATTTTAGTTACAGTTTATAAAATAATTATAATTGATCAAAAATTATATCTGGCCAAAACAAAATCAAGTTCATATTGGTTGAAAATAAATCAGAACTCTCTCAATTGACGTTTAATTTTCATCACAAATTGAGGCAACGCGAATTCGTGAATTCTTTACGTCAATTGGCGTAACGCAATACAGATTAGATTTTTTTTATATTTCTTTATTATGTATTATTTTAATTCAATAGCACTTCAAAATGAATCCGAAAAATCGATTAATTAACAACGTTTAATTTTTAAATACATCGAACATTAAGGAAATAAACAGAATCGTTTGAAATAAGCGATCGAAAACATGTTAAGCCTAGCCTCATTAGCGTGGGAAAAAAACTGAATACATTATTTGTTTGGCAGTAGGGAAATGGAAATTTTAGGCGAGCTAGTCAGTTTTTAATTAATTAATAAATCCTACTAACTTAAGATTTGAAAAAAAAAAACTGTATAAACATCAAATGTCATCCACTACAAGTTATAAAAAAATTGTTTGAAATTGAGAGGATGAATAAAAAGTATTTTATTAACGATTTTAACCTGAACAAAATATATATTGGAAGAGAGTGAACTAATAAAAGGAGTTGAAAACCATACATTTTAATAAAAAGTTTACATCCGTAATTATTAATTAATGCATTGTCCTTTTATCACTTGTCAGATTCTAAACAACAGGGGTTTTTCTTAGTTCGACGTCTCTGAAGTCTATTTGACCAACCAGAACGGAGATTGATGGTCGTCATTTTATAGTCAAATGTGAAGATAATATCTTTGAATATTTATTTTAAAAATAAATAAAACTGGTAAAATATTAATTCCAGCATTTGCTGTTCTCTATAAACACTCATTTCTAAAATGTCTTATATTATAATCTGTCCATTTTGATGATACATTCACTGCTTTCTGGTCCAAGGATGTCCTTCTAGTATCATGCATGCAGCAAAGTTCTATCTGTAGATAGTTCTATTATTATTCGTAACTTTATACTGATTATAAATTGTGAGATATTCATCGATGACAGTAAACAAGGTTACTATAGTAACTTTAACAATATATAGTATCGATTCAGAATAAGCGAGGACATTTGTTCGTAAGTCTATTTCCGAGGATGAGTAATGCAAAGTTTATTTGCGTTGTTGTTAGTGAAATAGTTACTTTAGATAGAAATCGTATTGGTACAAGAGATACTTGACAGAATGTATACTGCAGTTATAAATGCTTATGGAGGATACTTTACAAAATCATATGTTTGCACCGCTTGAAGGTCGCGATACGAACCTGCGACTCTAGGGCCAGTAGCCGAGTAACATGACCACAATACAAAAGTCGACTTCGGTATCGTAGATGCTATCTGGTTTAAGAAGCTTACGCCGCAGTACTCCCCCACCAGTGAGTCGGTAGAGAAGCGAACGATTTGTTTTGCCCCAAGCGTTATGGCGAGTTGCTGCTTGCTTGTGACAAGTGAGTCTGACGACTTTGCTCTGCTTGCTTGCGTGAAGTGGGATTGGTGCCTTTGTTTTGCTTGCTTGCTTATATCAAGTGTGGGAAAGTAGTCGGCGTTTAGCTGATTCAACAGTTTTACAAAGCTTCGGTTGAATTAATTAACTAAAACAAGTGGAATGGATCAGGAAATAAGAAAATATTTTAGAATTAAGTTTCTACGGCTAACTTAAATTGAAAATTAAGAAATGAATCTAAATTGAGAGTTTAAAATATCATTACATATGTTATTGTGGAATTTTTTACATCTAATATGCTTATACCTGGCATTAGAGCCTAGTCTACACATCAAACAAGGCGCTAAAAATTTTAATAAAAACATAAACAATTAGAAATAACATGGAATAACAACTGGAAGATCAGAGTTCTAAATGAGCTCAAGGACTGCTTCTAAATCATGAACAATATTTGAACAATATTGGATTTTTTCTTTATAAATGAGCAAAAGAAGTATTTCCCTAAACAAACAAGAAATGTCTAAGGGAAATATCAGTGAAAACTAGTTTCCAGAAGAAAAGCACTGAAATTCCGATTGTTTATTTATCAGAAATTAGACCAACTCTTCTCGAAAACTACTGTACAAAAACAAGATTTCTCAAATTCGCAATAGATCCCTTGATTTCTTTTAAATCAGGCAGTTAAAATTGAATACAAAAATAGCTGATAATCCGAAAACTGAAAAAAGGTAATTTTTAATTTATAAGTCTCGTTAAAAGAAAAGATGTGTAAGTAAAAATGTTATAAACACCACGATCAGAATATGTTGTTAGCACTCATCAAAAATTTTCTGATGAAGAAGGTATTACAACTGTAACGAGAATGTAACATTTAGAATAATATAATCTTGAAATTGTTTCTTCCAGGAAAATAAAATTTTTGCGAAATAGTGAAACACTGTAACTGTGAATAGCTTATTCGTTTCACTTCAAATATTTCAGCTAGAAAAAAATGTTATAAATATATATATATTGCCATTAAGAGCTGATCAGAATGGTCTCTAAACAGTTTCTTATACATGATTAATATATATTATAAGATTATTCAATTATTTTAGAAAATAATAGTAAAAAATTCATGGATAAAATAATGTTTTTAATTAACTTCATATGAATTAGTTTTATCCAAATTGCATTTTTAAAAAAGGTCTTTAATACTTAATTTAGATGTAACTTCAAACGGAAGTCCTATTAATAATTATAGCAAATGGTAAATTTATTTGATTATCGTTGATAAAAAACAATAAGAAATCCATTAATAAATTAAAGCAATACTGTTAATTGAATAAATGTAAATTAATTTTCTCAAACTTGCACTTTAAAAATGATGTTAAATAAAACTTCCCTACATTGCTATTTACAATAAACAAAATTAATAATAAATAACCTTATACGTAAATCTAAAATTCCCTAACATTAAAATACGTAGAAAACCATGTGTCATTAAACTTCCAATATTTAACCTTAATACCTTGTTCAAGGCTTTTAAAAATAAAAAGCCTGCAAAAAAGTAAATAAACTTTCAGGATTCTGACATTAAGCCAAAAAAGTCTGAACGAATACTTCGTCAGAAAAATTTTCCCAGCTGAATTTTTTTGCAAGAAAAAAAATCTTTTGCGAAGAAAATAGGATAAAAACTGCTTTTGAACGATATCGCATATTTAATTGCACCAAAAAAATCAAGCTTGCGTTAATTAACTTAATTATTCTAATTAGTGGTTATTAGTGGTAAACATATTTCAACCAAACAACTCAGGAAGTTTTATTCAATTTATTAAACCTGCTTCGTTTATGGAAGAAGATTAAATCTGGAAGAAATAGGAGAACCAACCTTGAAAATGTTCTTTTTTATTAAATTCTTATTGGGTTATAATGTTGTAACAAATAATAGGTTTGATGATTAATTAATAAAATAATTTGATAGAGTATAATAATGAGTGCGAATATATTTGCTAATGAGCACAATGGCTATTTTTTCTTCAAAGTTTTTTCTTTTAAATGTAAAAGGAGTGTTTAAAAGTTGATTTAATTTTATGAAACCCTATTAAACTTAAATCTCATTATCCTATTATTTAAAACATTACAATCAACTGATATTTGCAAATTATCTAAGGAATGAAATATATTAGTACGACTGTATTATCTTCAAATTTTGTAAAAGTATTAAGTGTAGAATATTCTGGACTAATAGAAATTTCAACAGACTTCGAAGACTTTGTATAGATTTGAACATGGATTTGGAAATGCTTGGTCATGGAGAAACTTGCAAATTGAATTAAATTTAGCACATATCAATTCATCGATAACTGTAACCTTTTGAAGTACGAAGTTTTTGATATTATGTTCAAAATTTCTATGTCTTTATTTTAACAATGTATTTCATTTGATGATCCATAGAACTTGTAAAGGTCACAATCCCATTGAATAGAATAATATATATGACCATACCCCCTGAAATTATAGACTTCTAATCAATTTTTTAAAAATGCTTTTTTGCACAGATATACATTAGCATTTAAAACTAGATTACATTTCAAATATAATCATTACTTTTAAATAGATTTGAATCATTTGCTAGTTACAAAAAATAGGAATTTGAATTGTAGGGACTTGACAATTATTTCTGTAACATGAGCATTAACATGAAATATTTATAATGATGTAGTGAGTAATGCTTATACAACATTTTTTTAATGATGAGAAGGTCGTAGAATACTTGGAGCAGAATTATTTCTGTAGAAGGTTGGAATAAATCGTTTTAAGATTTCGAAAGATTCGATAACAATGAGAAATAATTTCCAAACCAGAAAAAAATTGAAATTTGTAATCTCAAATTTCATGTTATCATGTGAGAGCAATATTACTTTAAAAGCATTGATTGTCTTAATTAATTTAAGTCATTAACCAATTTAAACAAGTTTGAAAAATTGTGACTATCAGAATACGCATGCAGCGATATATCGAGAATCGGGGATATGGTGGATATTCGTGCCAAGTTGTAACTTTTTTTTAGTGATAAGTCACCAAATGTGAAAAAAAAAACTTTAATATTTTGTAAAAACATTAAAAGCTGAAAATTGATCCTCCAAAAGCGATCAATCGCCAATTATCTGCCCGATCATTTCGTGCCTTCAAAACTTTCAAACAAAAACAAAATGTAATAATGCTTAAAGTTTTAAATTGCAATTAAAATTTATACTTTTAAAGGATTCTTTGAAAATAAATCACCAAATATGATAACCTTTAGCGTTTTTCCTAAAAGCGGAATAATTATGCCTCAAAACGACCCTAAAAGAGATAAATTAAAGCTTCAAAAGTGATAAATCGTCAATTTGTTGCCTATGCATTTTGAAGCTTCAAAAATATAAATCAAAATAATTATAATGATATCACATGATAATAATCAATCAAGTTTATTTTTCTTGTTGATGTTGAAAATCATTCCAGGTCCCTATAATTATGATTTGGTTTGAAAGAAAAAGTAATCAAGTCATGGAATTCGCTACCAAGATATTCTCGTAATTTTTTAAAGAATAGATCATTCCTACAGATTTAATAACAAACTTATACTGCTTCAGGAGTATTTACCCTAGAAAGGTAACCTTTAAAAAAACTAACAAGAAGGATAACCATTTGTCTCCTAGACGAAGAGTATTTAAAATCAATTTTCAAAGCTCATTTAAATAAAAGCAAGCTACCTGCAGATCATTTCATAACTCTTGATTGTCAAGTAGTATAAAAATATTATTTATTTATTTTCAAAGAAATCTTTACACATATATGCGTGATGTTCTCCGCACATTGCTCTTGAACATAACAAACAAAAATTGCGTGTCAATCTGCGCAAGTTATATGGGTAAAATGCACAAATTTTCCTTTTTTTAAATTTCGGATTGTTCAGGTCGTTGAATGTTTAAATTCAATTTTAGAAGTTCACTTATAATAGTTCTTGTTGATCGGGACAAAGTTGATATGTTGAGACGCTTCTGCATCCATGGAGCAAGAAGAACTTCAATAAAATCTTCATCTTCCGATTCATTCTCAGAAGTAGAATTATCTTCCTCACTTATTTCTTTCAATTATTCACGAATAGTGTCTGGCCTACCCCACAAATTTTGTCCGTGAAAACGCTTCGACATCTCCAAACATACGCAGAAATACCTTCTTAATACTGACGGGACAGATAACCATTCGTCTCTGAAAGGACTATTGTTCTGGATATACTACCAGCAGAAGTGTTTCGGGGAAAAGGAATGTCCTCATCTGTAGATCCCAAGGTCAAGTTAAGGTACTGCGTAGAACTACCCATTTACCGATATATAGTGGAAGAATAGTCAAAGTTATTTCGTAAGCGTTCATCCAGGAGACGAATTATTAGCATTCTAGGGTTAAGATTTCAGCATTATTGAAAACAAGTTGTACATGGAGCTGGAGATTTTATCGGAATGCTATTGCAAAGTGGGCACCTATCTTGTATCAACTGTTATTAAAGGTTTTCGGTTATTAAATTTCTAATCCTTGTAAATTCTCAGAGTTTGCGACACTTGTTTAAGATAGGTTATTTTTATTTAATGTTAAATTTCTTACCTCGGTCGGCATGTTGTTGACATCCACCAAAGAATCCGACACTCGTAAATGGCCATCTTCAATCAGTTTCTGAAGAACTAGACCGTAAGTACCAACAATTCTATAAAGAGAAAAGATATTATCGCATTAACAATAAAAATACACATCATTTAATCATTTGAATTTTTAGATTAAAATATTTAAGACGATAAAATAAACCAGTCTTCTTTACGATTTTTTCAACTTTTAATAAAATAAGCAAGGATTTTTTAAAATTTGCAACCAAAAGATTTGTTGAATGAAACAAATAAAAATTTGTCATAAAATAATAATGGTTATTTATTAATAAAAAAATAATATAACAAAGGCATGATGCTTTTATAAACATTGCATCATTATATATCAGAATTTTTTTTATCAAACTCATGCAGATATAAAAAGGGAGGTAAAATACATATTTATTCTTAAATCGTTTATATTTGCATTTTTAAATGTGTAATTAGAAATAAAAAACTAAAATTAAAAATATTAATAAAAGGTTAAATTAAATATTGAAATTAATTCCTTCTAGTGGATATATACCAGCCATTGCTTGAAATGAAACCCTTTTTTTTTGTTTTTTAACAATAGAAAAATTATTATTTAACCACTTGACATACGAATTTAATTTTCTAATTGGATAACTCATCCTATTTTGGTAATTTATTATTAACTTGAATTCTTTAAATAATAAATGGAGCATTTGGGATACCAAATCGTTTCATATTGATTTTTTCGTATTAAATACCTAATTATGTGGCTTAATTGCAGATTTAAAAATAAAAATTCAGTAATTCGATGCACGTGTCAGACACGTCATTGTATGCGAAGGGGTTAATTAATTGCCAAAAAAGCTTATTAAATCTTTTCTCTTACTTTTTTTCACTTTGTTTCAAACCGGTTTAAACTGGTTAATCAATTAAATTAATAAAGACAATTCGTAAGAGTTGAGATAATGAGTAGTTTTGAAATCAAGTTGTAAATTTAGTAGACGATAAATCGCCAAATGTGACAAACTCCTGCATTATTTTCTGATAACCGTAATAGCGAAAAATTAATGCCACAGCGATAAATCGCTAATTTGCTGCCTGCGCATTTTGAGGCTTCAAAAACTTCAAACCAAAACAACATCATGTTCTCACACGATAGTAAAAAAAGTATTGCTAGTTTATCTTAGAGCAAGAAAAGGGCGAAGGAAATACATATTAATTGATAATTTTGTAAAACAATATTTTTCTAAACAAAAGTATTGTTTTTAAGTTTAAAAAATACAAATTTCAACGAGGAAAATTTAAATGCCTATCCTAAATACAATATTTATAAGTCAAATAAAAAAAAACTTTATTTATGAACCCTAGTCAAAAAGAAAGATAGATGTAATTTAAATCGATTAGAAGAGCAGTTTAGCTTTTAAAGCTTTAAAATAAGAACATTCTAACCGCGAAAGAAAATGAAAAGCTCATCTATATGCTAATTTCATTTATGCTTACATCAAGACACTTGATTTGTATGGTCCAGATTTCCATTTTCGTAATTACATTACCTTCAAAATTCCCATTATCATTAAAAAAATAAATAAAACTTAACATTTTTATTCTCTTGAATTTCTTGTTTATTTCATAATAAAAATGTTTTTTATAATATTTCAACGATTTTGCTTAACTGCTATAAACCCAAATGAGTTCAATAAAAACTTTTTTCGAGTTTCCA
Source organism: Argiope argentata (assembly GCA_026289955.1). NCBI lineage: Eukaryota > Metazoa > Arthropoda > Arachnida > Araneae > Araneidae > Argiope > Argiope argentata. The sequence continues at coordinate 18,606,999 of JAOUZG010026641.1, read as the reverse complement.
TAAATAGTTTTTTTTTGTTTGGTAATGGCTGTGCATTTATTCAACTGCTATGGCGCTTTTGGAGAAATTGAATAATATCGTCGAAAAAATATTAATTTAAACTCATTTTAAAAGTCAAATATTTTTTACAAAGCAGAAAGCAGTTTCATTAATAAGAAATTTTTTCTTTTGATTTTACTTTACATGTTAATATCCACTTGTGATAGGAGTATCTCCCAGAAAATGTATTCTTCTGAGAAAAATGTTGTTGTTGTTGTTACTTATGGCACTTGCGATGGACAAGCCCCCTGCTGATACAGCAGCAGATTTAAGCCGAAAGGAGCGTCTCTTGTTTTTGAAGTAGCGCCAACTGGGGCCAAGAGTATGGCTTTAGCTACACACTCACCACATTTGCTTGCACAGCCCCTTTCTACAGGGGGCACAGTCACAAATCTCACAGAAAGAACACTGAAGAATAACCATTCCCGAACCGGGGCTTGAACTCGGGATCCCCAGAACACGAGGCAAAAGCACTATCTCTGTGCCAGAAAGCCAGGTCTGGGAAATATAAAGCACACATGCTTCATGTGGATTTTTTTCATTATTCGTAGTACTTTCTATAATAAATGTGTAACTGATAAAGCACATCCTTTGTTGAATCAAGTTTTTTTTAACGTTTACAGCACGAATGTTCTCTCTTTTTTTAAATATATCTTACAGCTATTCTGCAGAGCTGTTGGCGATGAATCACTGATTTTGAGTTTGTATTACGTCCTGACTCTCATTTTCGGATGACATAGATATTTATCAATTAATATATCATGAGTAGAATTTCTTTTTCGTAACTGCCCATAATTCTTTCATATAAAGCCGAAAACTATAAAAAAAGCTTTCCTTACATTTGAGATTGTAACTATCGCACAATTCACAGGACAGGAACGGAATAAAATCTTCCCTTTAGGTATTTTGAGAAGAACTAAGAATCATATGCAAAGCAACAATTTGGTTACAGTGACCAAATTAAAAAATTTTCAAAATACAGCACCGATTTTTTTAAAAAATGGGTTATACAGAGCAAATAACAAAACAAAAGAATAAAAAAAAACCGGTCTCTCCAAATGGCTGAAGTTCTCACTGTCTCCACGTCTTAGCTTCCGACTCTCTACCACACGACAGGCTGCTCCTCACACTCACGGCTCTGCTTCCAAAGTAGATAACAGGACTCAGCAAAAGAAGTTCAGCCCTCGATTGAGCTTCATACAACGTTTGCTCTCCACCATTGCTTTGCTATCCCACGAATACTCGGTTTCTATTGGACGATTGTTAAAATTCTCGAAGTTTCCTGCAATATCTGGATCACTAACTTTTTACCTGCTCAACATGAAACAGGACTGATGATAAAACTTTCTTACTATGACGCTATACGTGCTGGGAAGCAGAATTTTGGGTTTGTAACAATATATGGATAGTTTTGAGATTGAGGTACTGAAAATGTTTAGTCAAAATCTCTATAGTTTAACCACAATATATACTTAATATCTTTACTGAGAAGAATCTGATAATAAACACAATAATTGCAATTTTCATAATATTCTCTTGATATAAGCTATCACCTATAAGTAAATAAAAATTTTATTTAAAAGCGATGCGATATTTTCATTCAGCGCAAGTGGAAAAATTAAAGATTGAAAAATAAAGAGCATTTGAAAATGTATTCTCAAACGTAGTGGAAGGGTAACGCATAATGGTTCTTCTGTATTCATCCTTTAAACTTATTTTGAATTATATTGCAGTTTTAACGTGCTCAAAAAAAATGTCATCATCATTATCCCAACAGATGAAAGTTAAAATACAATAACAATGAAAATTATTATTATAAAATACACTTTAAAATGTATTAAAAGTAGAGAAAGAAATTCCAAATAAATAAACTGGATTTGCAGAAAAATGTATTTTTGAAATTTTAAAATGAGATAAAAGGCATTTTTGATAACATGCGCTAAAACTATAATGGTTAAAATGTTCATATTTTGATTAATTTTATTAAAAAAATTTAATTAAAATTGTGAAATTTATTTTTATTATCTTTATTTCCTAGAGTATAGAATCACATATGTCAATTATAGGTTCAAAAATTTCTCTTATAGAATGTCTTATATACCCTTCCGCTCTATAAATATTATCATGTTAAAAAAAAATCGTTGTTATCCTTTTTGTAACTCATACTGATTCAGATAAATCTGATTTGGATATAATGAAATTCTATAATGCTAATCATGCAATGCATTGTTTAATTAAGTTATATCTCATACAATATTTTGAGGAAATACAAATAGCTCTGAAATTCTTCACATATGCAACTTACCCTGAGTAAACTTTTCGTCTCGATTCTCATGAAAGAAAAATTAGGTAAAAATTCATATCATCATTTAAAAAAATGCTGAAACTCTTTTAATGAAGATGTCTATAACCTTTTGGTACTATTTTATAAACACAGAAAAATAACTTGAAGAAAATGAAATTCTCCTGCAAAAGTAGTCAGCTCCTTAAAAGTAATAGATATATATCACACATTAAACATTTGGTTTGGATAAGTTAGCAGAAACGAAAGACCTTGAAAACATTTTAATTATCGTAAGCTGTTGTTGTTGTTGTTAATGGCACTTTATCAAGCCCGCTGACTTCAGCGATTTAAACCGATTGAGCGTCTTTTTTTCGGTAGCTCCAACTAGGGCCAAGAGTACGATTTAATTACACACACATACGTCACAGCCCTTTTTATGGGGAGGTTGTTGCTCTCGTATTCTACTTTACAATGGAAGGAGGGGTGCAGTAGCTTCTGAGGGTAAGTCATAGAATAGACTCTCCGGCCCGCCGCGAAGGCACACGGATTAAAAACCAGAACTGAATGACCGAATCGCCGCAACAGCAAAGTGCGAGAACTGTGGTTGAGTCTTAATGGCCATCATCGGCCACAGTACAACACTCCCCGAAGGAAGTACGTCCCGTCATCGATGGAAGGAGCCTAACCGCCACCTATTTGTGAACCCACTGGGTTGGCGAGATCCAACCACCATACCAGACGCATCTCATCCCTAAATATGAGGTGCCTCCCGAGGGATAGCTTCTGAGGGTATGGCATAGGTATTCTCTGTCCCAGCCGAGGCCTTTCGGATATAACGATGAGCCGCGACGAAGCAACACTTACCGAGCACGGAAGTGTAGGTTAATCATTTTAATTATCGTAAAACTTAAATTCAAAGGATCAAATCGGAAAATGAAACGAATTTAAATTCTCAAAAATTGTCACCGTGCCTCCAAGTATAGTAATTAGCTAACATTTCAACAATTATTAGCTTCTGAGGGTATGTACCTCTGAGCACCCGAGGACAGAAATCTGACTTCTAGCTCATATACGTCACACACCCTTTTTAATTGTACTTCATCCATGCATTTTCATTCATTCATCCACAGATCGTAATTAAGATCTGGATCACCTCTGACCCATTACCTCCAGTGGTATTACTCCCGACATGGAGGACTTTGTGACGACGACAGATTTAACGAGCATCAGCCACCATATACTCGTTGAATCTTTAGCTGGAGAGGTTCGAACTTGCAACCTAAAGTATACAAGTCCACAGCTTTACCAACCAGTTTATTCCGACCTCGTTATTGTAAGTTAATTGATACACTTAATGGGATCCACAATTGCAAGATAAAATAAATAGCCCATGTGTCCATTTCAAGATAAAATAAAGAGCTCGTTACTAAACATGCATCTAATATTTAGTGTAATAAAATCTACCCTCAGATGCCTCGTTTATATTATGCACAGAGTTTTTCAGTGAGGAAAATATGACAAGGTTTAAATATCTGCTTCATAATACAAAAGAATGAGATGATAGTAGAGCAAAAATGTTTTTCATTTTCTTACAAAACAACTTACAACTATTTCTTAATGACTGCTCCGTGTCAAAGAAAGATTAGAGAAAAAATTCGTATCATTACAAAGTCAGAAATATATTTTGAAACCGTTTTAATGAAGATATGAGTAACCTTTTGGTCTTATTAAAATGCAGAAAGATAACTTGAGGAAAATGAAATGCTGGAGCAAAAGCAGACGATTCCGTTAAAAGAAAGACAATGTATTTATTTCTTTGAAGTTGAAATTTTTACCTGTTGGAAACTTAATAATGATATAGAAAAAAATTAAAAAGAATTTGTGAATTAATAATTCCTTATGGCATTTTCATTGATATTTTTCGTTTTTCATTTTATGTATATTCTTACCATATTATTAAGGGGGATATTTATTTGCATCTCAAAAATAATTAGTTAAAAATGAAAAAAATATTTTATTAGAAGTAAACATTTTTTGACCAAGTTTTTTTAATAAGTAGTTTATTAGCAACAGCATTAATTAAAATTTTCACAATTATTAGTATACAAAATATGAGCAACGCAAATATTTTTTTCTAGTATGAATTTCTTTAAGCCATATGTTCTAATAAAAGAAGATTTTTAATTAATAAAATATTTTTCATTAGAAATTCGATGGAGTTCGCAGTATTCTAATATTAGCTTTTTCTGTAACAAAGTTTACCTAAAGGAATATAGAACTTCCAATGGCGTTAGTAGAAATCAGGAAAAATCCTAGACATGGTCTAATTCCGTGTATTTTTCTGAAATAATCCATGAAAAGGTGGGATAACTAAAGAGTTTTATTCTTTTTTTCTTTATCTAAGTATGTTTTGTATTCCCTTTTTCGACAAAAGAAATAACAGGAAAAATGTTTTCTCATTGGAAGAGAAAGAAAACCTTTTCTAATAAAAAGGAAGGATTTATTTATAGAAAAAAGAGGCTGAATTAGAAAGGGGAATATTGAATAGGAATCTCATTGTAACGTTAGATAAAAGAACCAGAAAATATTTTTTTCCCAAAAAAGTATTCGAAGTAACTTAAGATTAAAATCATTCTTATTTGAAATTACAATTTCAACTTTTTTCAGGAATAATTCTTCAAATATGGCGATATATTTTAATATTATGATAAAGGACGCAAATAAACTTTTGAAAAATTAATTTAATGAATGAAGAAAAAAAATGTTTTGTTAATTTTGTGGTTTAAAATAGTACCTTAAACTAACTGTATACGGATAAAGATTATTTTTATTTTTTCAAACAGAAAGATATTGTGAGATTTTTTTTTCTTTATATGTTGAATGAATTTAATTAAAAAACACATTCAAGTTCAGAAATGTAAATCTTCAGTGAAACAGGATTGCCACCTGAATCTGGAATAAATAATCCCTGCATTTTCCTTGATTTTTTTTCCTATTCGTATATGCAGGATAATAGGAAATGACCGAATAGAGCTAGTGATCTAATTATAATGGGATATGGTTTTAAGAATAAGGAAAAAAAAATAAGTAAAGACAACAGGTTTATGCTATTCGAAATGGCATATTAAAAGAAGTTTATATTTATATACATATTTTTTTAATTTTAAAATATTATTTAGAATTTTGCAAAATAAAAATCTATATATTCTGGTGGGGGGGAATACCACCTGTCATTCTTTTTAACTGTAAGTGGCATAAAAGGACTCGGGTGAAATAAAACACAAAATACTTTTATTATAATGATACTAATAATTTAATGATTACTTAATAAAGACGTTACAAAACCAATATTACTTTATTGTATTTATTCATTTTTGCCATACCCAGTATTTAGCCATCAATTTCTGCAGGTTTTACAGCCATCAGGTTCATAGAGCTAATGGATCTAATCCGTGACAAATAGGGTACGGCATTTCTGTACGGCTTAATGTAAATCTTTTAGCGAACATTTTTTTTCACTTTCACCTAACATATGTGAAAATATTTCCGATATATCTTTGAATGCATTAAAGTGAGAATGTGATGTAACAAATGTTAATATCCATAAAAATTCAGCTTACAATGACTTGTCTTGAACTAAAAAATTCGATCTCAGCTTAATTTTAAGCATTACACTTGATGTTTTCGTCTTTAGTGTGTCATCTTTTCTTGTATTCCTTTCATATATTAAATCCCATATCAATCAGAACTCTTTTTAACTCGTAGGTTGTTTTTTCCCCTCTTTTAGCATGACTATAAGTTTTGTTTTTCCATATTACTTAGGTTTATTAGCTTCTTTCAAAACGAGCAATACGTAATAAATTTTCTGAAATTTCTCAAAAACATCCAGAAAAATCAGAGTTGATATTTTTTTCCGTCCAATTTGTATAAAATGCATATGTTGAGTCGCTCATTGTTTCTTTTTTTAAAAAAAATTCTAATCTACTTTGAATAAGGTTATAGTTTCTTAAAAAATTGACACACCATTCAATAAACTCAAGTATTTTTGACTGAACCCCACCGCGTTGCTTTCACATATTGAATATTGCTAATCCAGGGAGAGAGTTGTATTCTATTATTTTACGCATTAATATAAGTCTTGTGCTTGCTCATTAGCTACGATTCGGCAATTTCATGAAAAAAAAAACTGTATCTCAAGTCAATACTGGACAAATGTATACAGCAAAAAAAGGGGGGGGTGGAGAGTAAGATAGATCAATTTCCACATTACAGAATGCTGAATGGTACTGTTTCGTTTTTGGAAGCTATAATGATGATCTTTTATTCTTGTAAACTTTGGCGATCAAGTTTTATTGTTGGTGAAAAATAGTAAATTTCCCAGCATTTTCTCGGTTTTTAGAAGATTTTTAAGTTGCAGTGTTTTTCCAGTTTTCCCTGTTCTCCAGTAAACCTGATCTTTGTTATTTGAGAATGGAAGAGAAGAATAGTAAATATAAATACTTTAGCAAATCAACATCAAATATTATAAAAACCGTAATGAAAGCCTCTACATTCTGGAAAAAAACTACTGAGTTTGAAAAATATGGATTTGTGGCGCTAGCTTCATAAGCCAGATAACTACTACGATAGTTGACTTTTGGTTTAGGGGTTATGTGACTCGGCCACTGAACCTAGTGTCGCAGGTTCGTATCGCGACGTTCACAGACTCGGACGTGATCTGGACACGCAACCTTTGCTCGGTACAGATTCATATTCAATGAGATCGATATGTGGAATGCTTGCGTAACATTAAGCACTACGGCATTAGAATATTTTATTATTTTAGAATTTAATAAATATTTAGCTATTGATAAAATAAACAATCCTTTATCTTTTTTCACAAATTTAAGAATACCATTTATCTTGAAACTGTTTTATCACAGCAAATTCCCTATGCCTATTCACATATCTTAAGACTCATCTATTAAGAATGACGAACTCGAAATAATAACACAACTTCCAATATTGAATCCTTTCATTAAATATCAAATATTAATAAGATTCTCTTCCTTACGATTTACTCAGAAAAGAGTAAACAAACCCCAAACTAATTAGCCATTCAAAGCAACCATGGTAAATCTACTTTGAACGATCCCCATCCAGTTTTATGCAGCATTTAGTGAAGTGGCACTTGAATTATTGTGTCTAGAAATGCATCCAACTAAGGTAGTGGCATTAATAATATTCATTGGTGAAGGCGCTCCTGGTTGAGGCTTACGGAGAATCGTGTTTACCCAAGTGCTGGGCTAATGCTAGATTGCCAGGGAATACTTGCAGTGGTGATTTCAGCAAACGGCTCGGGTTTCCTGGACGGATTGCAATTAAATAAACGACGGTCACCGTTTCAGTAGTTCGCTGTTAGGTTGTCACGTGCGAAATTGATTCAGTAAATTATCACTTTCGCTCAGTTGAAATGCGCCCCTCTGAATGGTAGCTGATAAAGATGTATGTTTGTGTTGCTGAGTAATATGCTTTCACTATCGTAGTTAAAAACTAGATTTGTTCTTAATTTGTCGAGTTACCTAATAGCATTTAAAACAATTCAGAGTAAAAAATGGTTATGAAATATATAAATAAAGTGTATCAAGATTGGTCAAAATGAAATTAATAAAAATATAAGTTTAATTTGTATAATTGAAATATGGATCTTAAGTTTAATAAGTTGAATTTGCTATTTCCCTTCAAAAATTGTCGATTTACTATTAGCATTAAAAATAATGGAGATTTAAAAATTCTTATAAAATGTTTAAATAAAATGAATCATGATTCTTTTTAATTAAATGAGTAAAAATTTAAATTAGTTTAATAGAGCAATTGTGTGATTTAAAACATGAATCTAATGTTTAATAAACTGAAATTGCTATTTCCTTTCAAAAAAAATTGTCGAGTCACCTATTAGCATTTAAAAGAATTATAATTTAAAAATGCTTATAATAAGTTTAAATAAAATGAATCATGATTCTTTTAAATTAAACGAGTAAAAATATAAGTTTATTTCATTTGTATGATTTAAATATGAATCTTATGTTTAATAAATTGAATTTGCCATTTTCTTTTAAAAAAATTGTCGGATCACCTATAAGCATTCAAAAGAATTGAGATTTTAAATTGCTTATAAAATGTTCAAATAAAATGAAACATGATTCTTTTAAATTAAAAGAGTAAACATTTATATTAATTTTAAAAGAGTAATAGTTTGATTTAAACATGAATCTTATGTTTGATAAGTTGAATTTACTATTTCCTTTCAAAAAAATTTGTCGATTTACCTATTAGCATTCTAAAGAATTGTGATTTTAAAATTCTAATAAAATGTTAAAATAAAATGCATCATGATTCTTTTAATTTAAATGAGTAAATATTTAAATTATTTCAGTTGAGCAATTTGTTTGATTTAAATATGAATTTAATGTTTAATAAGCTGAATTTGCTATTTCCTTTCAAAAAATTTTAAGATACAGAAATAATTATAATTTAAATTAATTATGTTGTAGGTTAATTAAAAAAATATAAATATTAGGCTAAATCAAAATTACAAAAAGAAAATTGATTATAATTTTTTCAGGTTTTGAAAGGACCGAATGATGTCTAAAATCGCTTTTTGTACGAGTTTAAAAAAAATATTTAAATTAATTTTCGGTTTATAATCTTTGTAAACAATAATTTTGCCTAAGAAATTGATGAAATAAAGGGTTATAAAAGGAAATAAAGGATTATTTATGATCAATAATGCTATTTTCAGGAATAGATGAAAATTTCGGATATCACTGAAAAGTTACTTTAACTTTTATCTTTGATTTCCTGATTAATTTTATCAATTTTGCTTTTTATCCTAAGTCATAAAATATGTTATAAGATTGATTTACATATTACATTAGTTTCAAGTGTTCTTGAATATGTTGCTGTAAATAAGTTCTTAATAGATCTAAAATACTGTTATATTATTTATTTTTAATGCTTGAAAAGAGGCGTACATTAGATCAACATGTGAAGTTATAATAAAAATTTGAAGAAAAAGAATTTAACAACTACCTTATTATATTTATACCATGAATTTGTCACAGAATGAATTTAGATTACCGCCTCAAATTTTAGTTATTGTATCATATATACTATATAAAAACATGCTATTTATAATTTATATGCAATATCGTATCATTTATTTAGCAAATTTCATTGGCAACCCGCCAAATTTTTAATTCTCAAAAATAAAAGTTTTCACAATTTTCCTATTTATAAACTAACGTAGTATTATATATTGCTTTCGATATTCAAAATCACAGTAATCACTAACGAATTAGCATGGTATAATTAATATTTAGATTATTTTTCAGAAAAAGAAAGTAGCTTTCTTTTATTTAAACTTAAACAATTATAATCTATTTCGATAAGTTTAGAAAAGCATTTAAACCACAGCAGTCTTGCAAGAGAAAGATTATTTATTGCAATTGAAACGATATGAATATCTAACGGGGGGTTAAAAGTTATTTTCTTGCAAGAGGTTAGGTTTTCGATATATTTCAAGATATAAAATTTTTAACTAACGTAGGTATCCTATTTTCTGTTTTAATCAATAAACGCACCATTGGATATATTTTGAGGCATTTTTAAAAATTCCAGTTGGATATATTTATGAAGTATTTTTCGCATATCAACGTTCTAAATAATTACTTTTCCACTCTTCTATAATTAGAACCAACTAAACTATAAAACTTTAAATTTTATTATTTCATATTAATTAGCGTACACATTGAGGACACGGGGTTCTTTATTTGGATGATCAATTTTTAATAAATCATAAGAAGGGTTTAAAATAGGGATATCTAAAGCTTCATAACTTGGATAAGTTTTAATCGTATAAGACTGATACGTTTTTTTATTTAAATATTAGAAAGTGTCAGAATATTTTTGTTAGACCCATCAACTTGTTGGCAACCCTGCTCACCTCTTGTAGTAATCTTGCTTACTGGAAGGTAAGGGAGGAGAAGAGAGCGGGGTGAAAAGAAATCGTCGAGAGAAACCCATTGAGGAACTTCGTTTCCTCAATGTGACAATATTAAGAGCTCATTATTCGGATGATCATCTTTTAATCCACCATAAGAATGTCTAAAATAAGATATCTAAAGTTTCCTTACTTGGGTAAGTTTTGATATTATAAGAGTGGAACGTTTTTTTTCTTAAATTTAAATATTAGAATGTCTTAAATATTAGAATATTTTTGTAAGATCCACCAATTTTGGCAACCCTGCTCACCTCTTGTAGTAACCCCGTTGGCCGGATAGGGAGGGAGGAGAAGTGAGCGAGGTTGAAGAGAAATTGGTCTTTGACCGAGTAGGTGAATGATGTTTTAATAGTTTTTGTGATTGTTTCCCCTAATTTTGTTTTATTTTTGTGCTGTGTCCAGTGTCAACATGTAAATAAAAATTGGGGATTAATATTTGAAGTGATCCCTGTGTCTATCACTCATACTGAAGAAATCCCACGTGAAAAGGAGTTTTTACCATTTTATTAAAATTATAGCTACTAAGAAAGGGTGTGAAATATTTTTATTTCGCAATTTTTTAGCTGCGTGTTTATCGAGTAAAATATAACGGTAGATCATTTTTTCATTCAGAAATTTATACAATTGCAAGTGCTAAAGATTTAAAAATTGCCAAATTTTCCGGTTAAAACTTTATTTACACCCTTTGAGGCCCAAGGTTTTCTGATTGTTGTTCTCTGGGTTTGTCCGAGGTTATCTGGGTTTGTTGATATTGGGGGGGGGGTTGTATACATTGTAATGCTTAGTTGTGTGTTTTGTTCTTTGCGCTTCCCGAGTAAATGTGCTAGCTGTGTCTGAATAAAATGTGATAAATCCAATTGTCGTCACAACATACACAATGAGACTCCCCAGTATAAACAAACCCTGAGAGGGACACAGCGCCCTCAGGCGGAAAACCTTGTCCCTCAAAGGGTGTAAATAAAGTTTAAACATTTCCCCTATTACTCTATACACTCATAATGACTCTCTTGGCACTCTCTATACATTCATTATGAAATGAAAATTAAAATTATTACAAGACTCTGGATTAGATTCTTACTAGTATATTTACCTTAATAATATCAGCACTAGTCAATTTGAATAACACAAATCTCTCACTAATTAGTTATACAAAACCCCCTATCAAATCAACCTTAGATTATTCCATGAAGATTATTCAGTTAAATGGTGCTTGTCTAGAAATATATCCATCTGAGATATTGCTTTTGAACGACCACTAATATTAATCATGGATGAAAATTTCACCTCTATACTGGTGAATTCAGAGGAATAATATTTGCAAAAGATCAGAGCTAATGCCACAATGTTGTAATAAGTTTTCAGCAAAGAGTGCAGGTTATGGAAAGATTATAATTAAATTTACAGTCTGATTTTCACTCTAAGGTTGTTGCTCAGTTGAAACGAGACTAATTGACTCAGTAAACTATCGGTTTTCTCTGAAAACACTGAATGACAATTAGTTATGGTTAAGCATAGTTTTCCGGGTTAATAGGTAGAGAAATGGCATAGCTGAAATTTGGCTTCGGTCATTAAACGGCAGAAACGAGAGCCCCTAAAATTTATTAGTGAAAGTTGATCGTTCAAATCAATCAAATTAGAAACAAAATTAAGTTTTAAGAAAAAATCGAAAGTATAATATATTATGATTCCCTCCTGAAGCCTTTTTCCAGGCCACCCTCAGGCAAGGATTTAAACCAGGAATTTTTACTGTGAGATGTCTGACTTTCGTTAAAAAAAAAAAAAAAAACTGCCTCCTCGTGACCCGAAAATCGCAGTTCTTGTGAAATTGTATTTCTGTGATACTATTTTATATCCAAATATATTTTATATCCTCTTGCGTATTGTCTCACGGAGAAAGATATCCTTCAATGACAAAATTGGGTTGCTATATTTGGCGCTAAATCGCCTTGGCAAAAAGGAAGAGATGTTCTGTCTGGATCAACCAACATATTTAAGGAAATAAATAATAGCCCGTGGAAATTCGAAAAAATCTCTTAAACCTATATTAAATTCGTCAATTCCGTAATTATATTTATTAGACTTAAATTTATTAATGGTTACGTACTGGCGACATGCTTAATAGACTATTAAAAAGGATTCAATTGGCAATGTAAAATCAATCAACAATAAAATATCGGCAACCTTAAGAACCAAATAAAAACATATGTTTGAATTATCAAGCGAGACAACTCAACAGCTTCTCTATCTAGAGCAATAATCTTTTCCAATAGTGAAATGAGAAATGTTAGACACAATTTAAATAACATGTAGTATTAATTCAAAATCCTTTGTTATCTTTAAATTTAAAAATCTCAAAGGGACTACCAAAATATGCGTGCTTTTATTAGAAGACGTTGAAAACTAGAATATCTTTTGAAACGTATTTACTTTCTACATTCTTATTTTTCTAACAATGTCAAAAGTAACTAAGAAGAGAGTTGAAAGTACTTTCAAAAAATATAAAATATTGTAAAGATATATCTTGTTAAATAAAGATACAGATAAAATATTGTAAAGATATATCTTATTAAATAAAGATACAGATAAAATCTTGTAAAGATACATCTTATTAACAAAATAGAAAAAAAACCTAAGGATATTTATACACTTTGTATGCATAAAACATAAATTTTTCTTTTATACTGTAATCCATAAAAAATAATCAGAATAAAAATATTTTAATGATTATAATTCTTTTTCTTAAATTCAGAAAGATTTTTAAAGGATCGTTTGAATAAATGCATATTAATTTAAGTCAAACAAATGTGTTCACATTTTTATTGCTTTGAAATGTGTTTATTTAAGTACTTTTATAATTAGTTACCAAAAAAAAGTAAGCATAAAAAGATTAATGAACCGACTTAAAGCCAAGGAAGATATTTAAGACACTGTTTTTATAAATTCAACTAACGCAAAAACAAAATTAACTTCAATTATCCTTATGTAGCATAAAGTAGCTATTGCATTTCTAAAAACGGATTATTCTAATATTTACTTTCTCATATTATTTGGAAAGAAGCTGTAAACAATCTTAACAAAGGTTTTTTAAAATGTATACGCTGCCGAGGTGGATTTAATAGGGGAAGCGGGATAAGAATATAAAATATTTTCTTGTTAGTTGAAACATCACTTGACTAAGCGTTGTGTCTCCCAATTTAAGAAAATAAAATTTTTATTATATCTTGCTAGCAAAGTGATAGCAGATGTCTGCATTTAATTGATTGTTGCCTTTTGAAAAATAAGGCAACACACATTCTATGACCCTATCTTTTAATAACTGTCGAATTTTATGTTAAATTACAACAATTTTTTTAATATTTAATTTAATCAATATCATTAAGGATTTATTTAATTTTTAGTGTAGCATTTGTGTAAAGGGAGTCCAAAATTATACAACCCTACTTTAAAGTTGTCTACAGGCGAAACTGATTTTCAGAAATTTATGAAATTTTGTAAAGACATAATAAAGGGATGAGAATATGCTTGTGCGGAAAAAAATAATTCAAAATTTTGCCACCAGGGGAAGTTTTTCAAATGAATTACACATTTAGCATATTTTTGACAAAATTAATTAGAGCAAAACATGTTCAACATGACGGCCAACATTTTCCGCTACCATCTGGAATCGTAAGATAGCATGTTCCACAGTTGACCATATTGTGTTTTGGTTTTCAAGACATTTAAAACAAACTTTCCTGATTTTAAAAGCAACATTTCACAGCATGTACTTACTATTTCTCAGAACACACTACGGTCAACTGTGGAACATACTATCTTATAATTGCAGACGGTAACGGAAAATTATGGCCGCCATATTAACATGTTTTGTTCTAATTAAATTTGTCATAAATATGCTAAATATGTAATTTATTTAAAAAAATGCCCCTTAAGGCAAAATTTTAAACTATTTTTTATTCGCTCAAACAAAATCCCATCCTTTCATTATGTCCTATACTAAATTTCATGACTTTCTAAACAATAGTTTCGCCAGTAGATAACTTTAAAGTAGGGTCGTTTAATTATGGACATTAATTATCGTTATATATATATATATATATATATATATATATATATATATATATATATGCGCGTGTGTGTTTAATATTTATTTACCATTGCATCATGAATACATGACGAATGAATGACGTTACAAATTTCTTGAAAGATTAACCATAAATATGAATTGATTATTCTTTTAATTTAAAATAAGAACATTTCATTATTATGAATTATTAACAAGGAAATAATAAATTTAATGCAATTGCAACTTTAAAAATTATATTTAGGAAGAATATACTGATCAATCAAGAACACAATGCGTTCTGATTTATATGCTGGTCATCATTTCGTCCAGAGAAAATGGTAAGCAAAATTATTATTTTTTCAAGTATTTTGGCTAAAACGGAATTAAAATCTGGAAATCAAAAAGTAAAACCCGATGATCAGATTATTATATACAAATGTATAATTTTAAGATGGCCAATATAAAATTTTCATTTAAAAATGCATTTATTGCTATTATAAGATTTTTTGATGTCAAGAAATCAAACTAACAAACTAAAAGGAAAATTTCTCGAATAATCAGCAAATATCTAATTTAAAAAAGTTAATTAAAATGTAAAAATTACTGATTTAAAAGTAATTGTTGAAGTCAAAACTCATTTTGTCTAATTTATTTAAGCAACGTAACGTGAAAATACTTAAGAAAATAGAATACAATTCTTGTATTTAGTTAAAAGGGAATTCACATTTCCACAAAATTCTATCTAGGAAGCATGATGTGATAAATAAAGAAAAACTTTTACAATATATTTAGAAAAAAAAAATCAAAAACTCATTTGTATATAGTGGCTATTTCAAATGGCACTCCATTTAACACAAAATAAACGAACCATAAACATGTTGGAAAAATTCAAACTCTCGAACAGAAATTTGTTAGAATATTAAATATGTTTGGAAAAAATAATATAACACTTCCATTGCTCTTGACAAAACCACTATACTTAGAGAAGAAAATTATTTTAATTTCAGATAATTTCCTTAAAAGCTAATTTGGAGACAAGCGCTCTTATTCAATTTGACGATGCGTCCATTCGTTTTACTTTCAGTTAGCTAATAAGCAAAAAAGCGAGCTTACTTGTTCGAAAAGTATTTATTGTAGTTGAGTAGAACAATTTCCAGTACTTCATGGCTCTGCACAGGACTTCCCACCGGCCATTCGAACCACTGAAAAAAAAATCAAAACATATTATTACCCAGAAAGAATAAGCCATCTCTGCTTTGTTTTTAAAAACAAAGTCAGCAGAAAAATAAATAAAGCTGTTTAGGTTTGGGAAAGGGGAAAAACCCTTTTTACTCGCACGGTTTTTAGAATGATTTATGTTCGTCTGTATGTATGGTAGTTTGTTTTAAGAAAAATGCATTTTTCCGGTCTGCAAATTCAGGAAAAGTAATTACGAAAACTGCAAATCTCGTAATGAGTAATTTCCACTCTTCATTTTAGAAGAAGGGGTATTTTTTTTCTATCCTGTTCTCGTATTTTTTTATTTGTTTCATGTTAATTTATGCCTTACGCATCTGTAAATTCGATGATGAAATGACTTGGAATATATTGTACGATAAAAAAAAATTTGGGGTTGCTGTAAACGAAGGGAAAAATACAATAATTCAGATGATTACATTCGTTAAAAATAATAATCGTCATCAAACAAAATTTAATTCTGGGGACACATGTTTTTTAAAATTTGTAGTTTTGAATAATTATGAGTTAGTTAAAAAGTAAGGGATTGTAAAAAATAATTAATGCTATAAAATGTTAACTATAAAATCCTTATAATCAGAAAATAATTTGATAGCATTTTAGGATTTTTTTTGCTAATATATTTCAATAAAGAAAACTAGGTTAGAAAATATCAGACCGATTAAATAATGCGTAATCTAACTTAAAATAATTCAATTGTAATTTGAATTAGTGTATTGAATCCGAAACCAAAAAGAACAATAATTCATAAATTGATTGTAACATAAACAATCCGAAACAATAATTCAGAGGATTAAATTTGTTAACTATAGCAATTTCCATTTCAATTTTTTTAAAATTCCTAAATTTAAACTTATTATTTAGAATAATTACTATATAGTTAAAATGTTGAAATTCTTTTATTCGAAGGGAATGTAAAAGTAATCAACGCTATGGATTGTTAAATATAAAATCCTTATAATAATCAGAGAACAATTTCACAATATTTTAGGGAATTTTTTTTGCTTTTGTATTTTAATAATATTAGAAATAACATTTTTGAATTAGATAATATGCAATTTACTTTAATCGGTTTCCTTTAAAATCTTGATTCTTTCGTGTTTGATTTCATTTAAATTCCTTATCCAATTTTTCAAAGTGCAATATGAGTCCAAAATTCATTTTTTTCGCAAACTATTATTTGGCAGAATCTTGGCCACAAGGCCTATTTTATTTAAAATTATTCTCAACCGCATATTTTGTTCAAATGTTCATCTGTTCGTTATGCGTTGATTTGCAGAATTGCCGTTTTATCGTATGACTGTGGTACAAAATTGTAATTAAAAATATTGAAATTTATTATCTTGAAATATTTCCTGTTGAGTAGTAAAACAGCATAATTATTTAACTTTCTTTTGTAATTTTATTTTAATATTTTACATTTGAAGTAATAAATCCCCTATTGAGAATGTAAGTTCCAGAAAGTAAAAATATTTTTAAAAAATATATAATTTTGAAAATAAATTTGTAATAAAATTCCCTTAATTTGTAATAAAATGCCTTAAACCGTTTGAGTGCGACAAAGTGTGCAGTATACGAAGTATTGTTCCGCAATCAAACGGTTAAAATAAAATATTCCTTCCTTTAAGTGCTTAATATCGGATAAATTTATATAAAGTATTATGAAATTTCTTTGAAACAGTCAGTCAGGAAAGGGGGAAATATTTATTTACGTCTCATATAGTATTATTTATTAGATATTATATTGAAGGGGACAGTAGACTCCATAGAGGAATTTTGAGAATTTTTCACTTAAAGTTATGAAATCCTTTAGGCACATGTTTTAAAATATAAATACGCCACATTTCTTTTTTTTAATCCTGAAACGAAATATTTTTAAAAGCTATATCATCTTTTAAAAATTTCAATATATTCTGGGCAAATTAAATAAAATTTTATTTGTTATTTTTTCCATATTACACAATATAATTTTTTTAAGAATAAAACTGTGATTGATTTTGTAACTCACATTAAATGCTAGTTTTTTTAGATATATTTTTATCCACACTCACTGAATTTTCATTAGAAGTTTTCTGAACAAAAATCGACATGAAAAAATCTAAAAAAACCTCAAAATTTAAAATGAATTCCTGCTTTTCTTTTAATTTTAAATATAAATCTTTATCATCAATTCTATTTAATTTCTTAAAAAATTAAGACACTTGAAACGTTTCAGATATTTGAATCTAATTACAATATCCTTTTGAGGGAAGTTATTTAATTATACATTTTTAATTTTTGCCTTTGAAATGATCATTTTATTGAGCAAGATATCTTATGATACAATTTTAATTGAATATAAACATATATTTTTGTGTAAAAACGATAAAAATAAAATTTCATGCACTTGCCAATTTTTGCTTATTTCATTGCCCATTGTACCCTTTAATCGTTAGAATCGAATACTTTAATTGCTAGAACCACAATAATCAACAACATCAAAGAACTTAATAAATGTTTTATTGTATGGAACAGATTGATATATCTTTAGTAGATTCGAACTTCTGAAAATTAACAATTTCCATCGTTTTATGAATAAAAATATAAATAATTGTAAAATAATTGAGTATTAACTCGTCATATTTCAACAAATATTAGAAATTTGAATATAAACAGCATTTAATGTAAAACGAACACAATTAAGTTTTTTTCTAGAACAATGGAAAAAATTCAGTTTGCTTTTCTTTTTACTTTATATAACCCAAGCTTTAGTGACAAACATATTTTTGCGAAAACAATGTATTATTTTATTAGATATATTCATAAAAGTATTAGTAATAGATTTCTGGAGATCAGTCAACAAAATAGGCTATGTTGGCAAATTTTTAAAGCAAAAGAAAACTATAAACAAATGAAAAAGTCGCCAGCTGTAAGATTTGGCGATAATAGTTGCGTCACCAAGTGCAATGTTGTCAATATCACGTCAGCCAATCCACCAACTTTTGACATAGCACACTTTTTTTATTTGCTTAACACGAGAATGCGTTTCTGTTCATGTAGAAAAGGAAAAGTATTTAAATAAAAAAATTATCGTTTGTTTTTTCATATTTCGATTAAGATTCAAGAGAGATATCGATATTTTTAAAGTTCCAGATCAAAATCGATGCACAGTTTGTAATTATCCTGAATTTCGATTAAAACTTACAGAAAAAATATTTTTACAGAATGAGAAAGAAAGTTTTAAAATCATGCCAGATTCCTGATGTAATTTGAACAGAAATAGAAAACAGAATGCAAAAATAAATAAGCTAATTTTGAGTTAAATTTATCATTTTGATGTCGGAACAAAGTTTAAAAGAATCCACATGTTATTTTTGATTAAAATTTATATCATGGAAGAACTAAAAAAAATGTTATCATTAAATAAATTAAATTTATTTTTACTTTTGACATTGAAGTTATAATAAACTGATGAAATGATTTTAAAATATAAAAAATTTTTACCATGAATCTATATGATATTAGCATTTTATAATGAGGAAAAGTTCTGGAGAATTTAAATAATTTATATAGAAAATTCAAATAATTCCACGCATTTTTAAAAAATTTTTTTGTATATTATTTATATTGTATAGCAATAATGCAAAAATTCGAACTCCAGATTTTGACAATCTCCGCATTTTAGAACTCCTTGACGTAGTGTATCTCTTGACATAGATAACTCATTAATACTTTCAGCTAGACAACTAAAATACACCACATTTCAAATTTTGAATGGAATTTGTTCAGTAGAAGACCGTCTGCTCGGCTGATCAAATGTAAAGTAACACTATAATAAGAAAACTAAGTGGACTAGTTCGATCACAGGTCAGACAAAAAAACCATGCAAAAATAATTAATACAATTAACGACATACCAGGGGTTAATCGCCAAATAACATGCCAAATAGGACACAATAGAAATAGTAACAATGCTAAATTCAGGCCAAAAGTTAATATATTGTAACTATTGGATGCCGAAGTCATGTAAGGCGATTTCTGGAATGATAAGTTAATTAGAAACTATGCTGGAATGTTTTTTGGGAGGGTGAGATCACTTCCAAAGTTTAATTATTGGATTAAATTCATAAAAAACAGCTGTCTAATACATGTCCTATAAATATTTTTTTTCTTGATTTTATTTGTGAAAGCAAGTAACTTACATAACATTAAAAGTCCCATTCCAATTAACTTTCCGTTCGGTCTTAAAATTTGCAATCAACTATAGCTTCATCTAAAAAAAAGTAACGATATAATTATTATTCAAATAACATTCCCCGAAATACAAAACTTTAATGCCCCAAATCTGTCTCTTCTTTACTAAACACCTTCATGTTATTTAAATTAAATGTTTAATTTAAAAGCATTAAATAGAATACAAATTAAACTAAGAGGAATGCAAGGGACAAAGAGGCCATTAGAAATCCTTCCCTAATTACCACCGGATGTCTTATCAGTACGACAAGGGATTTCAAGTCAATGTTGGAGATTAACAGAGTTTAAAACCTTTCCACGAAAATCTAAATTAACCCTTCAAATTACAATTGACTGAGATTAGTTCATTAAGTATAATGTGAGACATTCCTAATCCAAGAAATAAACGTTATTACAACGTTTCTTAGTTTAATTTGTTAGAATCTGACAAGAATTTTTCGTATTCTCAGCTGGTTTTAGTTCATTCGATTCAAAAATATGTTAACCCATTATTAATAACTTAACGAAAAATAATGTAATAAAAATAATAATAATGAACGTAAATGGTGTAATAAACGTAAAAGTAATAATGGAAAAGTAGTAATAACAAACGCAAATAATGTAATACACGTTATAATAATGAATGTAAATAATATAATAAACGTAAAAATAATGAACGTAGATAATGCAATAAACCTAAAAATAATGAATGCAAACATAACAAGAGTAAAAATAATGAACGTATATTATGTAATAAACGCAATATTAATAAAAGTAAATAAATTAATAATAACGAACGTAAATAATGTAATAAACTTAATATTAACGAACGTAAATAATGTAATAAACGTAATATTAACGAACGTAAATAATGTAATAAACGTAATATTAACGAACGTAAATAATGTAATAAACGTAATAATAATTAGCATAAGTAATGTAATAAACGTAATTAGCATAAATAATGTAATAAACGCAAAATGATAATCCGGCAATATTGTATGAAATATAATTGAAAGCTCGTTATAAATTCGTAGAAATTTCTTTTAATTTACATTCATTTTATAAAATGCATCTCATTAATGAATAGAAAATGATGAAGGTAAATAATAATATAAACGTAATAATAATGGATGTAAATAATATAATAAACGTAAAAATAATTACGTAGAAAATGTTTTAAACGTAATAATAATAAAAGTAAATGTAATAATAACGAATGTAAATAATGAAATAGGCGCAATAATACGGAAAGCAAATACTGTAATAAACATAAAAATAATGTAATAAACGTAATAATAATGAAAACAAATAATATAATAAACGTAATAATAATCAACGTAAACAATGTAATAAACGTAAAATGATAATCTGGAAACATTTTGTGAAATATGATTGAAAGCTCGTTATAAATTCATAAAAATTTCTTTAAAATTACCATTAATTTTAAAATGCATCACATTAATGAACAGAAAATGATGAACCAAATTGCTTGATAATAATTTTGAACTAATGCACTTTAAAACTTTATCGAGAATTAAGTGAATTATGTTTTTGCTTTGATGTAAGTTACATTGAATTTAATGGAAGAAAGTAAGATATTTGACTTTTAAATAATGTAATATTTGGTAGAAGCAAACGTAATGTCTGATTTCATAGATACAACAAAGATTATCATTTAATAATTACGATTATCATTAATAATTAGTCGTTTAGTAATAAATTTAAGTTTTATTTTATAAAGCTATAAAATATTATATAATTTATCTCTTGAAAAACTAAAGACAAATTGGTTTAAAATGACAATATGATTAAATATTCATTTAGTTCTATTTGAAATGTTTATATGTAATTTGATTTGTTTTATGCTTATAAACCTGGAAACTGACATCAATTTTTCACTCTCCGATGAAATAGAATTCAGTAATTTTTACAATTATACAATATTTTAGAATTTTCTAAGTTCAGCAGAATAATCAATAAAGAATAGAAAGTTAATTTTTAATTTTATAGGTATAATTTTAAATCCGAATGTTTTAAATAGAAATTCTGTGTTCGTAATTACTTTCACTCCATTTGCTACAAAAAAAGTATGAGACTTAATTTTTTTCATAACTTCAATTAGATTTTCGACAGATTAACTAGTTATTTTAACTTATCACGTTGAAAATTAAATGCAGCATATAAAAATATAAGCACCATTGTTTTATTGTTTATAACTAAAACCGTTGAAGAAAAATATACGATACACTTCTTTCTAAAACATAAATAAATCACAGTTTATTTTGTTAAAACATTGCATATGCATAGCAGCTGCATTTAAATAAACTGAATAGAATGGAAAGGAAATGTTAGACAAATTTAACTATGCTCTGTGTTTGAAAGATTGGAAAAACATGGCCTTGAAATTTTTATTGTACTTTTCGATTCTTTCATTCCAATTATAACATATGTTCACTAAAGTTTTTACGTTGCCATGGTAATAAAATTGTAATCATATACATTTAACAGCTATTAGTCATCAAAGAAACCTTATGGTGATAAGAATGCTTAGATCTATGATCGATTCCTTATCCGCTTTTACTTAAAAATTACCCCAATTTTTCGCGAATATGACGAAAACAGAATTTAAAAACTGATCAATGGAAAAGACAACTTACTTGATCGAAAATGACATCACCGTTGGTGTTTTCAATGACTTTAGTGTAATGAGACACACCTGAAAATATAGAAAAAAGGTGTTATTTTCGAATATAATCCAAAATTAAGATTTTTAAAGTTTCGATATAAATGAAATATACACATTGATAAGAACTTAAATCACTGAAATATATTTAATAAACTTATATGATTATTATAAATATTTACGAGTATGAAAAAATATTAAAAATCCTTTGAATAGTACTGATAAAATTTATCTCAGAAAAATACTACTGTGAATTGTGTTCTTTGTTGCACATTGAATGGATAAAAGCATAATTCCTTATTGAAAATGATTCGATAGATCATAAGGAATTATTATTTCACAATAGAGAACTGGCAATGATAAGTTTATATATACTTTAAATATATGTGAATTCCTTTTCTATACCTTTCCTATAAATTCCTTTTCTACCCAAAATTAGATTCCCGTATGGATTTTTACGACTTATTTCTTTTTGTTGCGCATTGAAAATATGATTTTGATATGAATTTCATTTATCACTAAACTAGATGATTTACCATTTGCAAATTTGATGTTTTGTTATTCCTTTCATTTGGAATTCGATGATGCACGAAAAGCAAATAAAAACACATAGTGAGATTTGTGTATTTTGAAAAAAAAAAGCTTTATATCATTTGAATTTGAATGGAATTGATGTTCTGAAAATCTTTCTGTGCATTAAATATGCAAAAAATAACAATTTTAGATAAGTGCAATTTTTTTCTATATCAAAATAGCTATTTTTTTCCTTTTTCAGCTGTTGAACCTTTGACATCAAGTCTCATAAAAATTACGATAAATAATAGGCTGGTAATGATTTTTATTGTAATTGAAAATTTTCAAAACAAGATATTTGGAAAACTAATCAAGGAAACTGTATACTTTTTGTGTTGCATTCAAGAAGCAAAAATCTGAAATAAGTTAAATCTTTGGGGGAAAAATGACTATCTACATTCGTGGGATTATAAAGAAATCTACTTTCATTCGTATACATAAGCAAATGCTGCTTTTATATTAGAATTCATCATCAAGTTCTCTTAGAAGACAATTTTTACATCAATTATCTCTCCTGTTTTCATTATGATTTAGTTTCCTTGTTTCGTTCTAATCCATGTTACCTATTTTAACCGAATTAATATGGTAATTTAATCTATTACATGATAACTTATGGATCTATTTTAGGCAAATTTCTTCTTTTAGTAGTTTTTTTTTAAAAATGAATTTCATTTTTATTCACTTATGACGTCTACGTCTGTTGACAATATTACTTAAAAAGATGCAGGAGTTTATAAAAATTATAATATTTTAAGTGTATGTAACGAAACTATCCTAACATATCCCATAACTTATCCTTAATATTTCTTTTCCTGAAGCGTATTTAAAATTATTTTTGGCAGATATATCAATAACATTTTAATTAATATACATATGTTCCTATTATTCCATAACCCCACAGGATTACTTATCACTTAGTACTCCTCTGTTTTTAGGGTTTATATGGACCCTTTCCGGTTTGGTATAGATGTAAATGGACTTTATTTAAAAAACAGCAATTGATTTGAAACAAACAAATGTAAAAATACGAGAACATAAGATATAAAAAATGGTGAAAACTAGAATTAAGAATATCTGGAGTACAATAAAAACGGATGAATGAACATAATAATACACATTTGAATAAAATATAAAAGAATAAAAAAAATATCAGTATATTTAAAATATATATACATTAAAATTATCTGCGCCAATAAAATCAACCAACCATTAAAATTATCAGCTAATATCAATAATACTAAGGGTGTTGAAGGATTTATTATGAATAAGATGCGAGGTGTATTAAATTATACTCTAAAAATTGATAATCTAACTGTAACAGTTCTCCATAATCAACTAGGAATCTAATCATGTTTAAGATTCTTTTCTTTTGTAGATGAATTACCAAGGACTCTTTTATATCAAAGATTTTCTAACGAAGAAAAGGGTATTCGGAGGTGCCATGAGAAAGTAAATGGGCAGGATGTCGCAAAGTGGAAGGGATGGCCAACTTCTCCACAAGAGCAGTAGTTACCTTCTGATAAATGGAACCGGTGAAAAAAAAGATTTGAATAAACCATGTCCTGTGACACAATCTTATTGTTTTGATGACTTTATATACATAATGACCAGCATTTCCACTATCCCAAGGACTTTGCCATTTTCTAATAAATATTTTCTGAAGATACTGTTTAAGATAACACCGCGGCTTAGAAGTTTGGTATTGCCTAGTGAGAAATACATTTCCCCACGGATCTATTGCAACTACATATTTCTAACTAATCAGATGAATGCCATGGCCTAGCCAGCTTCTATGTTTGGGATAAAACAACTTTCCGATCGACTTATAAGACGTATTGCATTCGTTAATGATAAATATTTTTTTGTTTCTGTGATGGGGATATTCCGAGAAATTGTTAAGTTATAATATAGTCCTTCGTCGAACAAAATTATGAATTATTCATTTCATTAGTGACGATATTACTTCTGATTTGGAAACTTGATCGTTTCTGCATCCGGTTAATCGGTTTAAATATTTCCCGATTAGATTTTTCCTTGTATGCACTTTTGTTTCAGAGAAATTTCCGCACAGTGCAAGCATATAGTCTACACCCTCTTGCAGATATGCATTTCAAAATATAGTGTACGTCAAAAAAAGTAGGTATATATACTGAATTAAAATGTTTCATGATGTCATTTTTTGTGAGAAGTGAATGGAGTGAAAACAAACAAGAAACCTGTTGTGAAAGCTTCTTATTATCTCCATCATGGTCTGACGGAGTGAGACCAGATCAATTAAACCATTGACTCTGAGATGGTCGGTGACTGACAAGGGGATGAATAAATATCCCCTACACTGAGGTCGAGGCAGTCAAGGATGTGAGAGGGAGTGAGTGACCTGGAAGAGTTGGCATTTAGGACAAAGGGGAAATGATTCCTTTCGTCCAGAAAATTTAAGACATTTTAAGTGACTGCTGGCAAATCGCGAAATGCAAGAATGGGATAACCTATCTCCTGAGACGGAAAGAAAGAAACTGCGTTAGGCCCCTTGTACCAGTTGTCTGATGGAGGAACCAGCCAGTCTTCTCTGATGACAGATTTTTTGAAGGAATAAAGCTCCAGATGGGTCAGTTTGGTAGAAGTGGCGGTATTTTGAAAGCAACCCTCTTTGGCCAATTTGTCTGCCATTTCGTTGCCGTGGATGTCTACGTGGTGAGAGCTGCTAACCTCAAATAGCGTTCAGACGAGGCCAGCTATCTCGCGCAATTGAAGGCCATGCTTACCTTAAAAACATCACATGACCACATTAAAATGGGCAATAACAAATGGTTGTTCCATCGAGACAGTTACTTGTCATTTTCCGATATCGGTTTACGTGATCTTTATGACGTAGGCCTGATCTGCTCGCAATAGTCGGCCTCGTGTGAACACTGTTTAATAGTTCTTATACTCTGCACTACACATGATGCATAATTCATTAAGTTTTGATAATCATAACGGGCACCTCATTACTGAGGATGAGATGTTTCCGGCATGTCGGTTATCATCACTTCGAAGGGTACATTAATAGGTGTGGGGTTAGACTCCCACCGTCAATGACGGGCCATACTTCCTACGGAAAGGATTGCCGGTCATGCCCATAAAGCCACAGCTCCCGCCAGTTTTGCTGTTGCAGCTGTACGGTTATTAAGTCTTATGGTTTAAATCCGTGTGCTTTTGGCGGGTCGTAGTGTCTGGTATGACTAATTATATGATGGTTTCAAGTATAAATTAACAGACGCAAGTTCAATAATTTTTTGTTAATTAAGTAATTTTTTATTCAATAAATATAATGTTTAATATTAATACTGGCCGTTTTCTTTCCCCATATTAACATGGAATTCATCTGAATAAAATTCCGCATGTTTTAATGAGTTTCTTTTCAAAATACTGCACAGGGAAATAAATTCAACGTTTTCTAAGATCAAAAAGTCATCTTAGACCGAGACATAACTTTATTTTCTATTATGAACTAAAGATGAAATGAAACCTTGAAATATTACAATTCGTCTAAATATTTAATACCGATATCTTTCAGACAAAAGAGAGTCATTCCATTGGGTATTGAGTATATTCATAACCACATTTCAGCAAAAGCTATCAAAAGAGATTTCATAGGTTTTGAGTTAAATAGATTCCATTATATTTAGACAGGCATTTTTAAACATAATTATCTGAACGCTCATTGTATAATAAAATTTAAAAATGGATTTTCTTGGATTTATCCTATATTTTCAAGAAACTGAAATGATTTAAAAATCATTAAAAAATATTCATCTGAAGATTCAATTTTCATAACTTTCGAATATTCCCTTAAAGCATTTTTAAACAAGCAGCATTTTATAGTGAACAATATTAATGTTCTTTTGAACTATGTTATTTATAGTTTATTGCATATAAAATCTATTTCCACTATGATAAATAATTCATAAAAGAATACTGTGCCGTGATTCGGGGTTCATGCAGATTGAGAGTTGATAAGACAAACCCTCGAAAATCACAAGACTTTTATTCGTAGAAATCTCTAGAAGTCACAATTACGCATCTCCAATTCAGCTAATACATTAGGAAAAAACTTCTAAATATAGAGGTCTCTAACACCTCAGATAGATAACAGTGTCTGTGCACTAAACTAACACTCCAGTCTTCACTACTCTCTAATCATTAAGACCAATCGGGTTGTGGTATTTATACCTGACATGGCGTGAAAATCTAGGACTTTCGCCAAGGTTCTGGAAAGTACTAGGCTATCCCGCTTAATAATGGTCCAAGAACTTCGGTGATAGAATTTAGAAGAACGATATATTTTTGCCACATCTCGCCAAAAGGTCGCCAAGTCACTGGAAATGCAATTTTACGTAAAATATGCCTAAATTATGCAATTTTCACCACAGAATTTAAGTATTTCAGATCTGTCTTAGATATTTCAAGACGAACATAAATACTTACAGGAATATTTATAAAGTTTGTAACAATAAAAATTAATGAAACTTAAACATACTACATCTTTTTCAAAAAATTCCTATTATACTATCGATATCTCTTTAACAACTTAATTTTATCCTCTATAATTAATTTAATGATTAATTTGCGGTATAAATACGATGTGGGAAGGAGCAAGCTGTATTTTAATAAAGTCATAAATATATCAAATGCCTTTTAATTAAATAAACTATCAAAATTGTTACTAAACTATTTTCGGGCTATTAACTACTAATAACAAATTGTCAGAAGAAACCTTTTATTTTCAATGTTTTTACTAATCTTTTTTATATTTTTCATACATTAACGATGATTTATCTTTACTATCCTTCTACCATTTCTAACTTTATCTGCTTTTAATTATATAACAAAAAGATGGAAGCGAACAGAATATTAATTTAATCGTTTTTTTTTTATTTTACTTTAGCAAGAGAGGAATATTGAAAATAAAAACGGAAATAAATAGAAGGTGGTTTATTAAAGTGATAGAGACAACTATAAACAACATTCTTTCCTGTCGTTTGGCGATTAACACTCTTTTGGAAATGGTGAGTACAAAATATGTACGAATTTATGGGGGTCGCAAAATTCAGATCGAATAGATTACTGTAGTTTTAACAATACAAGGAAGACAAAAATATTCTTTTTTTATTCTTATAAAAATGGTTTTCACCTGCTTTATTTAATTCTAAAATGAGGCGTTTTTTTATGCCCATGAGATCTTCTAGGCGATATTCTTTACTGATATGAAATAAACCGAAAAATAATCATAATAATAAGAACGATAAGAGATACTAATTTATAAATTCTTATAGGAAGATAATTTGTATAACATTTACTGTAAAAAATAACAGAATGCGAGCCAAATGGGAAAAATAATTTTAGTCCTAAAAGAGAAAATGTAAGTTGCGCGGATTTTTAGGCAACATCACATTAAAATAAGTCATAGATATTCTTAAAATAAATTTGGTAAACTGTTTTGGTAAATAAAACTTTAAGACGCTTCGATCATCAAATCCAAAACTTTGTGTCGTTAAAGTGATTTAGACTTGGAATTTCTGTTTTTATATTTCTTTCAGAAATTTATTTGTTGTAAAACTGATAAAACACACTGTGAAAATATATTTAATGTATTTACAATGCGCATGTACATAAAATCAATTAAAGAAACATTAAGTAACATTGATTCTAAATATGCTAAAAAATGTTTGAAAACTTATTAAAATTCAAAAAATAGTGCGTAAATAAAATGGATATCATATTTTGTTTTTTGTTTCTTAAAATTTTTAAGCTGTTTCTTTAAAATTTTTAAATTATGTAATAATGCTTCGAAATTTCTATGGGAAAATGTTAGATATTAATTATACACATTGTTGTTAATAATTAAAACTCTTATTAACATTTTGAATAGCTTCACTTAATATTTTACAAACTATAAAATGTTTAAAAGCTTTAAAATTTAGTTTAAGTTTAAACATTCTGTCCTGTAAAGTGGTTTGGACGATTATTGTATCATGCAAGTTCCTTTTACAATGGGTTAAGCCATATAAATATTATCTTATTAGAAATACAGCATCTTGTGAAGAGAAATGATACATACATTTACATACATTTATGTAAATGCATAAGCACCCATTATTATGCAAATGGATGCAAAATACACACGCGCACATATACATGGTATATAATCCAAAATCGTCTACTTTTATAAACACTAAAAACAATGAAGGATGTTTCTGAAATATAGATACTTACAAAATAATGGACCTTCAAACTTTGCTGTTTGTTATTAGACATAAAAAAATAAAAGTTGCAATATTAAATGGTGTTGTAATCCATATTCAGATAGTAACAATTGCGAAAATGACACCCAGGTTTCGAAGTCACCTTGATACGACCAAAATGCAATAACAACTACATAAATATTTATTTGGCCAATTATTAGAATTCTTGAAAGTGGTGATCAACAATTTTGTGAAGTTTATCTCACATTTAAAATGAAATAGCTATTTCCGGACAAATGTAAAAATATGAGTTATATTTTTGAAATATGCTACAGCAGCAGCAGCATATCATGTTACGAGATCCTCTATATGTTCATAGGCCTCGCATAAGTAAGTGATTTAAGGCAGAATAGGAAAAAGTAGCATGGATTGAGATCCGGAAAATGTTGAGATCAAGGAATGAGTTTTAAGCGTCCATTTCACCACCCGGATATCTTTTATCGACATGATTACATGTTTCAAGAGAAAAAGCACATGGACACCATTGCTGCTACTGGCATACTTTGGAGCATTTTCTGGAAAACGTGTTGTTGAAATGCAAGGTACGCGGCTCCAATTTAGGTAGCAAGTACTGTCCCAAAATACAGCAATTGGCATTAAACATCTGCTTGAATTTCTGTGGCTCATTTCTGTGGAGATTATCCATCTCCCCCACGGTACATTTTGCCTTTCAATAATAGTTTGTGGTTCATATTCGCCTGTAATTTTCTCAATTTTTACTCTATTAACTGTTTTTATTGCAATATAGTGTTCCATTGTGATATTTTTTTCACTTGATATCTACTAAAAACTCTCTGATTATGTGGATATATTAAAAGAATACCCTGTATAAACGTGTGCCTCCTATTTATAACAAGATCCCCTATGGGGCACCTCGAAAAGAGGACGGCATGCTTCTGGCATGGTGGTTGGATCTCGGCACCTTGAAGGGTGCACAAATAGGTGAGGGATATGGCTTCTTCCATCGATGGTGGGGCATACTTCCTATGGGAATTGTTGTACCGTGGTCGGGGATGACTTTTAGGACGGAATCACAGTTTCTGTTAGTGTTATTGTTACGGTAGTACGATCATTCAGTATTTTTATCCGTGTGTCTTCGGGTCGGACAGCCAATGATATGGCTATCTTTATAACAATCAACTTGATTTACCTCTAATGCAAATCTTTTATCTTCGGCTTGTAATACGGTTATTATCCAAAAATGATAAAAGATCAGAGCAATTCTTTTTTTTTTGTGGCATTGAGTAAAATTATTCCACTTCTTTTATTGTTTGCATTTTTCAATTCTTAAAAATAGCCTCTAATTAGGTCTTAGTTTTCTAAAAAGCAGGTTTAAACTCTGATGTTTATACATTTATAAGGTTATCGAAATAGTTGTTTTTATATTCTAAATAAGTATATCCAAGTAAGGAAAGCCATTAACCTTCTAAGAGGGAGTATGTTCTGGTTTATATGTGTAACCACATCAGAAACTGAGCTTGGCGTGGATGCCTATGAATGAAAGTCATCACATGTTTAATAGGATAATTGAGCGTGAACGTGCCAGGGTCAACAACGATTACGGGATCATCTGCTCCCAAGGGAGAAGTGCTTCATAATCAGAATGGAGTCAACTGGACCATTAAAATATGCTTAAGAGAAGACAAAACCCGCATAATTATCCAACAACTTCATATAAATGTACCCTGAATTAGAGGAAAGATCCTATTCACGGAATACACACTTTCCTGTAGTGTCTATTATTTACATTTGGAACCCTATTTTCTTTTGCAAAAATGGCTTGCTTGTGTATTCATGATCTTTCCTTGAAACGCTTCCCTTGATTTTGAAACGCCACGTATTTTTATATCAGTACTCAGATGGAAAAAGTAAAAAAAAAAGTACTCAGAAGAAAATAAACCGGGTAAATAATTTATAATGCGATCTCAGAATAGGCTTAACAATTGAAGCATATGGATACAGATTTAAAAAGAAATATAGTTCTATTAACAACTTTTTATAAACAATTCATCCCAAAATGTTGGAAAATCTGCGTTTTACTCACTTGATAATTAATTTTGTCATTAGTGCTTTTTTTAATTTTCTTAAATTATGAAGTAAGAAAACTTTTTCCAAGAAATTCGCTGTCAATTTTTTATTTTAAAACTTGTTAAATTTACTCGGAAGAGTATGCAAAATCAATTTTGCTCAAAATGCCTTTCATAGACATTTTAAAAATTTTGATTCACATATAATAAAGATATAATCACATACAATTAAAATAAATTGATAAATTCTTAAGTCAAAAGAATTAAGAATTCTCGTATTATTTTTACATTCTTTTATAAGGGATTAAAATTTTAAAGTAACGCATTAAGCCTCTTTCAATTAACTTCAAATGGCATAAAAATGTAAGATTTCAAAATAATTTCTAAGTACTTCTCACTTTATATAGGAAGTATGCATTTATTTGATTCAAAAATGAATAATAAACAATCTGGCAAATTGAGTTTTGACGAATTTTTGTCATTTTTTTTATTAAATGCCCTTTTAAATATCCATCAAATTCGAGTGCATTACGGAAATTTGTATAACAATGCATAAATTGAATTCCAATGTAAATATTGATACAACGTATTAAGAGCAATAAAATATTTTGTATGCATGGAAAATATTTCATCCCTTTTAGTACTTGACATAAAAATGTCCTTTCATCAATAAAAGCATTTAGAAATGGATTTTTATATGTGGAATTTTAACAAGATTCTTTTAATAAATTATTTTATTTCAAGACAAGACACAATGTTTTTCTAAAATTTTCTGTCATACTTTATATTTATTATTCCTCCACCCACGTAAGTTATAAAATGAGAGAAGGTCATGAATTCACAGAATATTCAAATTTTATCACAAAGTTATCAGAAATCGGGGAAAAGTGTGAGAGGGACAACACAAGCGATTTGGTTTAGTTTAGTTATATGAAAGTTATTCCCCCCATCCAAGTAAGTTATGAAATGAGAGAAGGTCGTGAATTCACAGAATGCTCCAATTTTTATCGCAAAATAATCGGAAATTGGGGAAAAGTGTAAGAGTGAGAACACAAGGGTTTGTTTTAGTTATATGAACGTCTCCTTTTTGGGACAGGCTTCATTATTTTGAACGGTGTTCAGATGAAGAGGATGACACCTGAGTTGGCATTAGCCCCTCCCCTCTATAAATTTCCATGCCACATCAGCAGGGCATCGTTTGGTCTCGCCATGCATCAGAACCAAATACACAATGGTTCTTTGGTGGGATTGGGTATAGAACATGAAACACTCTGGTTCCACCTTATCACCTGGCCACCACGGACTGACAATACAAGAGGAATTTTTCTTCCGTTTTCCAATCCGGGGAGAAAACTTATAGTTCTACCTTTGAGTACTTTCTTAGTGATGGCATAAATAAGAAAACCGAATGGTCTTTGGAATCTTCTCTTTCATCATTTAAAACCGTAGTTTTACGGAATCATAATCTTGGTAACAAGATCAAATACCAAATTTCATTTGAAATAGTTGTTGCATCATTCAATGAAATGCAAAACATTGAAAAATGAAATATTGTCGAAATACACAGATCAATAGATCTCAACCCTTTGATGAATGTGATTTAAAATTTGATACGGCTCTGCATATTTGATGCTAAAACTTTGTTCCGAGTTTAATCCCTGTTATCTCTTTTTATTTTGTATTTATTGTGTTTACAGATTCTATTTATGGTATTTTTCTACAGACTGAGAGATATATCTACTTCTAGTGGATGGATTTAACTGAATTTGTAACAAAAATTTGTTTTAGAGCTTCTATCAAAATTTTGTATATATTTATATATTGGGTGTGAAGACTTTACCCAAAACCGTGGCCGTGTAACTCAGTTATTATGATCATATTTGTTTAATTCTTTTTTAGAAATCTTAGATTCATATACAGATAGACAAAAAGACAAACATAATTCAAAATAGCTGAAATTATTCATTATCTCCGATTGCATCTTATCTCCTTTTCTCCTTTTAAGCATCAGCCTTATTATCGCTTGCAAGATGTTAGCCAAAAAAAGCTACAAAATATAAATCTTTGGCATGGATATAGCATTTTTACTGAATTTATAGTGGAAACAGGCATTTCGAAGGGTTTCATTTTTGTATGGAATTTTATATAGAAACACAGCAATGGATAACGCAAGATAATACCAAATATCATAGATTTAAATCATTATGTTGATGAGTTTTTGCTTTATCATGTATGCAAAATAACAGACCAACAGATGGACAACCCCTTGACCGATGTAACGCAACATTTTATAGAAAAATATTTATATTCTCTATTCTAAATCTGCATACAAAATTCCATATATCTAGTTATTTAGGTTTTGGAATTAGTTTTGTATTACTGTCCCATTTCAAGACAACACTAGGGCTATTTAGGGACGGATCTCGTAACTTTGAACCGTGGTTAGATGACGAAGACGATTCCTGAGCTGGAAATCCCTCTCCACACCACACCACACTAACGGGAGGGCGTTTGGCCTTGGCGGATTTAGAGTGCAACATTCTTCTTTACACGACGGATCTTCGGGTCTCGAACGTGAAACCCAACGGCTCAGGAGCTGAGACCTTACCATCTCTGTCCTTATGTTTTGCAATTATTCACTTCATTTGTAATTGGTCAACCAGCTAGCCAAACTTCCTGTAAGGGAATTTCACTCAAAGTGTGATAGAAATGTACAGATTTGGTCATAAGTCTAAATGCAAAATACCAGTCCTCTGGGAATATAATTTTTGAGTAATTATGTTCCCAGACATTTAGAGATAATGTCAAATATGTGGTTTTTGGAAATCAGAGAAATCTCAAACGTGAAGATTTGCCTTAGTTTCTGGTTTTAATTCGTTTGACTATTATAATATTTCTTCAGCACATCATTTAATACATACATTTTTTTTTTTTGGAATTTAAAACATTCTGAAAAGTGGAATCCTCAGAATTTTTCCCCATGATTGCCCTATTTTCATTTTTGTATTTTGTATTCCAAAAACAAAAATAAAATAAATAAATATTAAATTGAAATCTGTTATGGATATTTCAATGTATCATGTCAGGACAAAATTTCCTGAACGGCGAAGCACCACGTGCTCGTGCGAGTTAAATTACATTTTTATTCATTTTAATCGTTTCGTTGAACGAGTCACTTTAGTATAGCAAACGATTATAAAAAACTTTGTCTCGCATTTACTGTTTTTTTAAAAAAAATACCACATTTCTTATTTATTTCATTTTATATAATCGTGTGCTCAAAATGACATTTTTCTAGGTTTTATTCGCTATAGTCATTAACTTATTTTTTAATCAGAGCTTCTGTATATGTAGTGGAAATGCGGTATTAAAAGCTGATTTCCTGGGATACTTATGCAGATAATAAGATTTCAATTTTTCACCAATGGATTTTTGTTGACACCAAACCCATCATCTTAAAAATAAAATCATGAATATATCACTAGAAAAAAAAATTAACATTTTATAAGTTTAATATGTGGCTTTCAGAAGCCTCTATAAAAGATTTAACTGCATCAAAGCAAATAAAAGGAAAAGCAAAACAGTTTGAAAACTCCATAAAATGAACTCGCTTGAATTTCAACTCGTCTTCTTTATACATATTTTTTTCTTTTTCTTTTACGCCAGATGAACCGTCTTATAAAACTCAATGAATCCAGAAATTCAAATGTCTGTTCTTTGAAAAACAACTTCCAATTCATACTCTCTTCTTTGGAAATTGAAATTAATAACCAAACATTGGTATTTCCAAATTACATATTAAATCTCTCGGAATCTTTTCCGTCCAAAGAGCATCCATTGCCGGACTCGGGAAGAGGGCTTCGATTTCCTTGATGGCTCAATAAAGAATGCCGGATGCAGTTTAAGAGGGACGTCTGCCACAAATCCCACACTTCTGCACAAACGTGACCCCCGCCTGCCATAAACGCGGTTTACGAGCAGTTTGGCGGTAAGATGGAAGAGCCGCTGTCTTGCATTCCTTTTGAAGGTTGCTAAGCGGACATCGTGATTGGATCACGGAAGAGGACTTATTCAGCCTTAAATTGAAGTTGATGTTGATTAGTTATTAAGAAAAGTAGATCCCTTTTTTATTGAAAAATTAAGTATATTACGCATCGCTATACAGGATTGTTTATTTGATTCCTACTATTAGCTCCTACTCACCCTATATTTATATCTTATTTAGATTTTCAATAGTTAATGAAATGCTTTTTATTCATCCAATCAATTTCAAGTAAATTTTTTATGTCAGAATATGATATGGATTACTGAATGTTATTTTCTGGCGTCTACAAAAATCCGTAGGCTAAAAATAAAAATTTTATTATCTGCACGAGCATCCCAAAAAATCAGCTCTTAATAATATGATCTATCTCATTTACAAAAAATCTGATTTAAAAAAATAAGTTAATGACCATATCAAATTTATTTAAATTAATGACTACAGCGATTTATTTACATTAATGACTACAGCGATTTATTTAAATTAATGACGATATTTGTAAAGTTAATGACTACAGAAAATAAAACCTATAAAAATGTCATTTTGTGCGCGTGATTACATGAAATGAAATAAATAGGAAACGTGATTTTTTTTTACCACAATCAATTCTAATCAGAGTTTTGGATCGTTGGTAACACTAAAGTGACTCATTCAAATGAAACCATTAAAATGAATAAAAATATAATTTAACTCGCATGACCACGAGGTTCTTGGCCGTTCAAGAAATGATATTCTGACATGATACATTGAAATATGCATAGCAGATTTCATATTAATCTTTTATTTTTTAATTTTTATTGTTAAAACTGCTTACAGAATGGTGAGAAGATGTAGATTATTTTTTCAAAAAAAAAATTACGCATATTTTTAAGAGTAACTAACAAATCTGTTTATTAGGCGAATAATTATGCATGAAATTTCTTTTCCCAGTTCAAAGGGTTACGTTTTGGTGGAAATTTAGCATTTTTACCGTAACAAATCACCCTTGGCGAGTAATCCCCGCCATGCGTTAACACACTGAAGTGACAAAAGTCATGGGATAGCAATATGCAAATATACAAATGGCAGTAGTATCGCAGCTAAAAAGTATAAATGCGCAGTTCGTTTTCCAGAGTTTTCATTTGTGTTCAAGTTATTCATGTGAACAGGTTTTCCGTCATGTATGGCGGCACGACGAGAATTAACAGACTTTGAACGTGGAGTTTTAGCTGGAGCTAGACGCATGGGTCATTCCATTGCGGATATCGTTAGTGAATTCAATATTCCGAGATCCGCAGTATCAAGAGTGTGCCCAGAGTATGAAATTAAAGGCATCTCATCCCATCATGGACAGCGCAGTGGGTGACCACCTGCACTTAACGATCGAGACCGCCGACGTCTGTGTAGAATGGTCAATGTTAATAGACACGCAACACTTCGTCAAATAACTGCAGGAATCAATGTGGGACGTACGAGGGACGTGTCCGATAGGACTGTGCGGCGAAATTTGTCTTCCTTGGGCTATGACAGCAGAAGACCGACTCGAGTACCTTTACTGACAGCAAGACATTGCCTGCAGCGACTCTCCTGGGCTCGTGAGCATATCGACTGGTCCCTAGACCAGTGGAAAACCGTGGCGTGGTCAGATGAGTCACGATTTCAGTTGTTACGAGCTGATGGTAGAGTTCGAGTGCGGCGCAGACCCCACGAAGCCATGGACACAAACTGTCAGCAAGACATTGTTCAAGCTGGTGGTGGCTGCATAATGGTGTGGGCTGTTTTTACATGGCATGGACTCGGTCCCCTGGTGCAACTGAACCGATGACTGGAAATGGTTATGTTCTGCTGCTTGCGGATCACTTGCAGCCATTCATGGACTTCACGTACCCACACAACGATGGGATTTTTATGGATGACAATGCGCCATGTCACCGGGCTAGAACTGTTCGCGATTGGTTTGAAGAACATTCCGGACAATTCCAGCGCATGATCTGGCCATATAGATCGCCCGATATGAATCATATCGAGCATTTATGGGACATCATCCAGAGGTCCGTTCGTGCCCAAACTCCTGCAACATCCACACTTTCACAATTATGGACGTCTATACAGACAGCATGGCTCAATATTCCTGCAGAGGACTTCCAACGACTTGTGGACTCCATGACACGTCTAGTTGTTGCACTTCGCCGGGCAAAAGGAGGACCCACACGATATTAACAGTCATCCCATGACTTTTGTCACTTCAGTGTAGCATCCAAAGATTAAATTTGGCACATTTTTCTCAAACGACTAAAATAAAAATTGGTAGAAGCATTGCACACTCGTAGTTACAAAATTCTTTACCAAATGTGATGTTTTTTAAATTACTGTTTTTTAATAACCACGTTTATCTCTTTCCGAAAGTACATAACGACACATTGCCAATCCGTAGTTGCATCTAGATCAAAATTTGAGAAGCGTCTATCTACACTATAGATGTAAAGTCCGTGTAACGAAATTTATGTAATTCACCCTCTCCGCTTTGTTATTATCCTGTTAACTTGTATTCGATCATCCTGACAGATGGCCTTCCTCTGAATAGATTTCAATCAGAATTTGATATAAATCTGCAAACCTATACTAAATTTCAGAAGTCTAATTCAAAGCACTTTTGAGTTATCTTTGTCATAAATGCACAAATGCACTTTTTACAAGAATTTGTTTTTCGAACTAAGGGAGGAATAAAGAGTGGAGATTCGCCAAAAATCGGGGTCGAGTTTTTTGAAGATTAATATTCTTTCTCTAAACCAAGGATGCACAACCTATTGTCCGTGGGGCCAAAATTAGCCTGCATAGACCTTGAAGTTGGCTTTCGAATGTTGTCAATAAAATAAGCTTAATTTAAAATGAAATTAAACTTTTTCATATAAACAGGATAAAAATCTGATAAGAAAACGATTCTACATCAGAATAAATAATTTACAGTTGTTCTTTATTTTTATTTGGTTTTCATTACGCGGCTTTTCAGTTTGTTCCCTTCATGGCTACCTGCGAGTACGAGTTTTCGTATAGGAGAAGCTGGCAGACGTGAAAAATTTCCACACATAAAAATGCAGTATGAGGATCAAATACAAATCTTGCCTAAAGAATTTGATGATCGGCTTTTGAAAAGGGCCAAACAAAAATTGACGTATTTTTTTCTCCATTTTCTGTTGATGTAAATCTAGTGGATGAGAGCCTTAATTGATTTACAGAATTCCGATTTTTTTTTCAAAAATCAATTCAAAGAAAAACCGGTATTAGAATTTTATAAAGATTTACCCGAGGAATTTTTGTTCTTAAAGCAAAATGCAGACGCATATGCAACTTTCTTTGTCAGTACTTACATTTGGGAGGAAACCTTCTCACAAATGAATTTAGACAAATCAAAAAAAAAAGAAATAGAATAGCAGATGAGAACCTTTCTGATGTTCTACGTATTGACACAACCAATACTAAGCCCAACATAAAATGAATAATTTCAAGTATTCAACCCCCTTAATTTTTACTAATTTTGATTATTAAATTTTTTGACAAAATTTTATTTATAATCTCTCTGTAATTACCAAAAAGTTTCCCTCCGTTATTCTATTTCATGTTTGTCACCTTTTTAGCTGGAATCTTTCTTTTTTGGAGTTAAAGTATTTTAATCATGTCTATAATGTTTGTGTTTTATCCGTTTCTTTAATTGCATATTGTGTGCATGAGTAAAATACGTAAAGTAACTGTAATTCATGCATATAGCCGTAAAAAAACCCATTGATTTCACGTTTTTAACGTATTTTAACATTTATGTGCTGCTTTGGCCCACGACAAGATCACTTTTCATAATTTGGCTCCTCATCCTGAAAAGGTTGTGCATCCATGTTCTAAACTATATATGTTAGAATGTAAAAAGAAATTAAAATGATATTATAAGAAGTTATAAAAAAATAAAATTTAAAAAACCCGGAAAAATCAATAAAACAACTGGACGATCGAAAGAGATAATACAAAATGTGATATCTATTTTAATCGTTTAAAAAATTTCTACAGAAATTTGAATTTCTCAAACTGATACAGTTGTAGATAACGTTTCTATCCTTTTAATAATTTTAGAATTTTCTTTTAACCGACTAAGTGTGTTATTTTGCGAATTAACTACTAATGGCTGCCAGGTAATGATTTGCGCTCAAGAACCATAGTAAAGAATCGTCACAAAGCATAACGAGTAGATGGAAATACAGATTTCATGTTGAACTCAGATGTGAACTTATTTGTCTACAAACATTTAGGTATTTGAATACTATAAAAATGCAAAGTGAACGTTTTATATTTTTTTAATTGCTTTCTGAAAGCGTATTTCTGTGACTAATTTTACAGAGATATGATTTAAATCTATTAATTTTCATCTTTAAATTGTCTAACCAAATGAATATTTAAATCAAGAAAACTTTAAATCTAAAAATTTAATTTATTGAAAAATGGGGTGATCCGAAGAGAAAATCACCCCCTTGGCGCATTTTTTAAAATCGCCAACTCCCCGCGCTCTTGTGTCTTATCTCCCGGAGGAAGGTATCCCCAAACGACAACATCGGGTTGCCATATTTGGCGCTAAATATCCTTGGCGAAAAGGGGGTGATGCTCTCTCCAGTCGCAACGAAAAACGCTTAAAAATTTGTAATTTATGCACTCTCTATTTAGGTTTTAAATTGTATTTAATAAATATACTGAATTATTCATACATTTCTAAATCAAAATGAGACAATTAACACATATTAAGCTTTAATCTTAAATAAATTCAAGTTCCATATCAAATGAAGCTGTAATCAAAAAATTTATTTTATATTTGATTACCTGTCTTCTAATATACAAATTAAACGTAAGAAATCTTTTATAAAATCATAATTAACATGATTATTAATAAATGAAATTAAATATTTATAAAATACAGCTAAGAATATTTAATAAATAAATTCAATATTTATAAGAATAAATATGAAGTTATTAGAATGAAATTTCTAATTAAACAAATTACAAAAGAAAAAATTAATTTAAAATTCATCAATTTTAAGATTAATTAATTTATAAATTCGAAGACTCTCAATTAATTCGTATTTAAGCCGAACGATCAATATCTAACAATCCACACTAAAGAATAAAATGGCAAGGTTTATATAAGCAAATAAAGCAAAGCAGTTTTGCTCTGTTTACATAAAAAACACAGAAAAAAAATCGTCACAGCTAAACTTTTATTTGTATGTGATTTACTTTTTCTTTCGTTAAATTAGAGTTATTTTGGAAGAAACAACAGAGTAACGATGACAGATTCAAAAAGGATTAATAATGAATTGATATTCAAACAAAGCACTATGAATCAATTCTTGCATTAAGCAAATTTATTATAAAATTACCATTTTTTCAAATATTCGCATAATAATTTTGCCGTTTAATCTACGTCGCTTCAAATTTATTTTACTAATAAGATATGTTTGCATATCATTTATAAAATTAAGATACTTAAAGCCATTTTTAAGACTCACTGCTTAAAGATTTAAATTATTACCTGGATTTGAAATAAAAACAAATCCATTTGACAGGAATTTAATCGGCAAGTCTATTTTTTTTTATTTTAAGAAAATTGAACGATGGATGTGAAGGATTATAATTCAACCAGATAGATGATGGAAACTTTTTATTTACGAATATTTCCGAAATCATGAAAGACAAATAGCAAAATTTAGCAGAGATATATGACATAAAATAGTATATTCAGAACTTAAAAACACAAACAAACATCAAATCACTCATCAGAAACAATCAAAAGCATCAAACTTTTATGAGTTTATAGGATAAATTAGTGGATTGCGCTAGGCCCAAACTCCCAATCTCTTGATTAGTAGCCGAGTATCATACCGATCAAGCAAAAGGGACCCTTCAGCTCGAATTGGCTTATAAAGCAATCACTACAGAGTATCCCCCCAGTGAGTATGGCGAACGATACTTATGTGAAGTGGTGGTGAAGTTAACAATTGTCGCATTTAATGCGCGTCTAGAGCTTTGAGTTGCCGATAGAGGGCGCTACGACAGTTGAACGAAATTATTTGCGAAGGTTGCGTTTATCCAAGGTCGGTCGCCGGGTTATCATTTGTAGGAGGTTATAGCGAATAGCGCTAGGCCCGAACTCCCAATCTTATGATTAGTAGCTGAGTATCATACCGATCAAGCAAAAAGGACCCTTCAGTTAGAAGGATATTAATTGGCTTATAAGGCAATCGCCACAAATTTCTAGTATATATACGTCATGAATAAATTCTAGAGAAAAAAATCTGTTCCCCTGTGTATCATGGATATTTGTAGATTTTCTACAGGAAGTTAGTGATGGATAACAACATTCTCTAGATGCATCTTTAGATCTCCTTTCTTTAACCCTAGAAAGGTAACCTTCAAAAAAACTAACAAGAATAATAACCATTCGTTTCCTAGACGAAGTGTATTTAAAATTAATTTTTAAAGCTAATTTAAATAAAAGCCTACTACCTGCAGATGATTTCATAACTCTTTATTGCCAGGTAGAATAAAAATATTATTTATTTATTTTCGGAGCAATCTTTGCACATAAATGCGTGATGTTCCCTGCATGTTGCTCTTGAACACAGCAAACAAAAATTACGCATCATTCTGCGCAAATTAGAAGAGCAAAATTGACATTTTTTTCTTTTTTTAATTTCGAATTGTTCAGGTCGTTGAATGTTTAAGTTCAATTTTAGAAGTTCACTTATAATAATCCTTGTTGATAGGGGCAAAATTGATAAATTGAGACGCTTCTGCATCCATGGAGGAAGAAAAACTTCAATGAAATCTTCACCTTCCGATTCATTCTCAGAAGTAGAATTATCTTCCTCATTTAATTCTTTCAATAATTCACGGATAGCTTCTGGCCTACCCCACAAATTGTCTCCGTGAAAACGCCTCGACATCTCCAAACATACACAGAAGTGTCTTCGTAATACTAACGGGAAAGATAACCATTCGCCTCTGAAAAGACTATTGTTCTGGATATACTACCAGCAGAAATATTTCGGGGAAAAGGAATGTCCTCATCTGTAGTTCCCAAGCTCAGATGAAGGTACTGAGCAGAACGATCCATTTACCGTTATAGGAGAAGAATAATCTATTTCGTAAGCATTCGTCCAGGAGACGAATGGTTAGCATTCTAGTGCTAAGGAAATAGGGTCATAATATTTGAATTTTTATCTCCATGTGGTATATTTTCTAAATAATTTCCAAGTTTGACAACAAGATCCTTGTTATTGACTTGGCATTCATCAAGAGTCTCTAGAAATTTCTTTTTTTTAATCCTACGATCACCATGCCACGGAAACATCTTTAAAAATTCGTAACAATATATTTAGTGATGCAATTAACCAGATTTATCTTTATAAATCCTCACTAAAATCTTTCATTTTTTTCTATTTGAAACTTTTATATTATTGTCCTGCATGTCTCATTTTCCTACACTTATCAATAAAATGCTCCACAAATTAGCTTTAATAATTTTCCACTTAAACACGTAGAGCATACAAATGTTTGAATCTCATGTCTCACTCGTAAATGCTTGTCATTGATTTCTGAGAATACATAATTCGCTTCTGCGTCATAAATATATATTTCACCCGAGAATTTAAATCGACGAAAGTAGCATGGAAATGGAGAATGAATATTTCATGAAACGGAATAAAACCTTAGGGAACACTTAAAGTGATGACGTCTTTTATTAACACGCCTATGAGCTGCACTTCACGGAATAATGATTTTTCCTGAATTTCGGCGCGTTTGTAATTTACTTATATATCAAAACTCCAAATAGAAAAACATCAATTCGACTGAAT
Source organism: Argiope argentata (assembly GCA_026289955.1). NCBI lineage: Eukaryota > Metazoa > Arthropoda > Arachnida > Araneae > Araneidae > Argiope > Argiope argentata. The sequence continues at coordinate 18,563,642 of JAOUZG010026641.1, read as the reverse complement.
TTGGATATTGCAGTTGGATAAGCACTTTCTAATGGAACTTCGGAAATCTAAATGATTTTAATACAATTTCATATACATTAACTAGAAATGTGGGTTTTGTGAATTTTGTAAGTTAGGTATTATGAAAGACACGATCCTATTCAAACCCAGTGTTGTAAGATTTTTTAAATTTCATCTCGAATATTCAATTGAAAACCATCAGTTCGATTAAATTTGGATGATACGATTACATAAACGAAGCAAAATAAAATTTGCAGTATAGAATCTTAATACATTTTTTATTCCCATGAATAAAAAGCCAAACCAGACTCTCCGATCCACCCGAAGGCACACAGAATAAACCATAAAACTCAATGACTGGACCGCCGAAACAACAATAGCGGAAACTGCGATGGAGCTCTAAGGGCTATCACCGGCCGCAGTACAACTCTTCCCGTAGGAAGTATGTCCCGTCACTGATGGAAAGAGACCCCCCTTATTTATGTACCCTCCAGGATGGTGAGATCCAAACACCCCGACGGAAGCATCTCATTCTTTTTTCAAGGGGTTCCCTAGGTGGTCTCATGAATTGAAATGCAAACATGTGGGTATGCGAATCTATGTATAAGCTTTGTGTTTTTACTTTAACGTATACGTAGTAAAGAGAAAATATAGGAATCATCAAAAAATTTAAACTCGAGATTCTGATGAATTTCCATGTTTTAGAATTTCCTAAATTCATAAAACACCTTTTCAGAAAATGTCTGTCTGTGACAAAATCTCAAAAATATTTTAAGCTAGATGGTCGTTACCTCGCTGTAAGGTACGCCAACTTTGGAAACCCTTCTCACCTCATATAGTAACCTTTCTTGCTGCAAGCGGAGAGAGATGAATTGAACGAGGGGAGAAGAGGAGTCAGTATGAGGGTGAAGACAAGTCAGTCTGGGACTGACGATGAGAGGTCAGTCTGAGTCTGGAACTGACGAAGAGAAAAGATGGTGGAATAGATTTGTGTGTCTTTCGTATTTTTTGCTTTATATGTGTCCTGTGTCCCGTATCTACCTCTAAATAAAAATTTGGGACTAAAATTGGGTGTGATCACTGTCTCTAACCCTCACTTTAAAGAAATCCCACTTAAAAAGAGGTTATTACACTAAATAATACCTTTACCTTCATTTTTATTTGGAACAACATCCTTTTAAAAAAATAATTAAGGGTATACATCTAGACATTCCGAAACTAAAGCATCAGTTAAATTTTTAAATAAATACCTTTTTTTGAGGAAAAAGAGTTTTAAAATTAATAAAATACTTATACTTATTCTTCTACTAGTACACATTTCACCAAATAAAAAACGTAGGCGTTCTTCTATTTTTTTAACATATTATAAATTATATATTCACATTTTTCTATTAATGAACAGTGGTAGCTATTACTTTTTTTGCATGAAAATAAATAAAATTCTTTTAAGTAAAATCTATATAAGAAGGATCTATTTATTAGGATAAAAATATAAAATTTTTTTACAAAAAACGACTATCCTATTTTTTTTACGGAGCGCATAATTATGATAGAAGCCCTTTAATACAAAACTGCATGGCTTTTAAAAGAAAAATAGCAATTAACCATTTATTTGCTTTTCAATTTATTTATTTATTTTTTTTTTTTTGCAAATTCCAATTTTCATTTTTGTATTTGAAAGGGATTCTTAGAGGTATGATGAGAAATATCTTTAAAAAAATTACTAGTCCAATTTCAAGTTTTGTAGCAAAAAGAATTTAGCAAACAAATTTATTATCTCAAATGAAATATAATTTGACTTAAATTTTTTTCCTAAATTCAAATAATACAGCAAAATTTATCTCTAAATTTCTAAGAAATCATCTTTTAAATAATCACAAATCATCACTTTTATATTTCATAGTTTTATTCTTTTAAATAAAACACTATTATAACTTTTTATTATAAAAAACAGTCAAAAAGGTCCTTTTAACTTTGTAATTCCTTTCATTTTTTGAACTACTATCATCATTTATTATTTCCACTATATTTTATGCATATTTGTTTATGCACCAGTTACTTAAGATGTGCAATTCGTCGAACAAATATTGTCCATGCCTTTCGTCAATATGCCATTCAGTACATCATTAACATATTCGCAGATCATTACTACTTGAATAATGAGACCCAATTTGTGCTGAATATTTATGTAAAATTTAGTGAGAGTAGAATTAGACTGAGAATCAAATCCTCAGGGAAAATGCAAGCTTTTATGTAATTACGGTGGATTGTCAAAGCGCCATTGAAACTTTCGATGTGATGATTTAGATGTTCTATTCACTTATTACACAGAATTTTTGGAAAGATGTTCCTTCTTTATCTTTTATTGTATTTCTTCTGTTCAGTTATGATCAAACCGCACATGTATTATCAATTACTGCCACATAAATTCCCATTCTTCAAAGCTCAAAAGTTAACTCTTGATGAATGATTTGAACCAAAAATAAAATCTATTTCGATAGAAATAGTAGTTCCTTATAAAAATGTAATAAATGTAATAAGTATAAACAACACAAATTAAGCAAGATCAAAACATAAAAGGATTTATAATAAGCTTGAAATTCAAATAAGCATAGAAAAAAATCTAGAATTCAAATTTGTTTTTTAAAAGAAACATTTGGCATGTTTTTAAAACAAATAGCATGTCCTTTTTAAATCTGAATTGAAAATCTATTTTTATCTGGTAAAATTGCCCATACAATTGAAAAAAACTTTGATAATGAATTAATAATTTCGTAGACAGAATTAACAATATCGTATTTGGTAGTATATTATTTTAAAGAAAAATTTAGCATTCAATGCATTCTGTTCAGTTTGAATGAACGTAATAAGAAAATCTGATTTTTTCTCCAAAGTGATGTTTTATCCATTATTATAATTTTATTTTGTTGACAGGGATTACACTATGGAATTCATATTTTTTGACAACTTCAGGGCTAACATTTTCCATAATACTATATTTTTTCATTTAAGGATATGTATTTTCTGATAATACAGTAACAAAACAAACTTTTTCTATTTCTTAATTTACCATTTTCTTATCTCCAATAATAAAAGTAAACAATAAATTATTCAAAATGTTATTTCTTTCAGTAGCAATTTTATCCCTTTTACTACCAACCAGGTCGTGCAAATTTTATACTAATAGGGCGTTTTGCAGCTGGTTTCTTTTTTAAATAAGAAATGAAAGGTATAAAGGGAGACCAAACTTGCTTTATATTTTGACCACTCCTTTGAAACGGAAATAAATTCCAAAAATTTGCCATTTATATAGAGATTTCAGTCACATCAGTGTCAGTTCATGGTCAGTAGTAAAAGGGTTAAAAAGCACTCTTTTCTTTCTGATTAACTTAGAATTTATCTGGAATCTAAGAATTATATGGGATTATTTTGTATTTCTGTGATATGCGGTATTGATGATAACTATCTAAAACTGAAATGATAAGCCAATAGAATTTAGTTTATGTAAATATATCTTTTAATGTTTAAAGTTCGAAAAGTTTTAGAACACTCTGTATTCATAATTTTGTATACAAATTAGATGTATAGTAACTGATAAATAGCCAAATGTCAAGGGTGTTAATAATCATTCGAATATAAACAATTTCACGGTTATTTATATGAAAATTTCATGAAGAATCAAAATTTCAAAACATCCGCCATAATCTTTATGGATTTTCTAAAGAAAGTAAATAAAGTAAAAAGCATAAACTGTCCTAAAAGCATTTTAAGTCGAAAAGTATTTATTTTCCTGACGAACAAAAGTTTCTTACAACTCCATGAAAGTAATCAAAATCGATGAGATCAAAAAGACCAAAGAAGAGTCCAAGAATTACTCCCCTATAGAACTCATATTTGTCAATGTCCACAAAGAGAGACAGGAACAAAAAAACTGAAGAAGCACATAAGCTGCTTGACCGGAAGGAATCTTGACCCAAAAGGAAAAAAAAGTGGCATCTTCTTTTGTTCGATATTTTTTTTCTTCTTTCGGACAACGGAAATGCTTTCCGGCAATAGAATCAACCAAGAGATGGAGAAAAAAATTCACTGTCACTGATGTCAATACATTTGACACTTTCACCCAACGTTTTGGCTCGTTTGAAATTCAAATCTCAGACGACATTTATACTGTGAGCGAGCGAATCAAAATATTTTCTCGCTTTCTTATATTTTAGGAAAATCAAGAACATGACAGATAAAACGGACAAACCACTTTCATTTGTTCTAAAAAATTGTTCTTGACTTTTTTTCGTATTTTTAAAGTTAACTATTTTTATCTTCAATATTATTTTTGAAAAAAAATTGCTACAACATTCGATTATAACTAAAGAAAAATGATCGGGAAGAATTATTAATGGATTTAAATAATCATTTATTTTAATGCCCGGAAAATGTTTTTAAAAGAAATATAGAATAACTTTGAAGCATTGCCATTTGGAAAAAGATAATACCTAAGCCATCCTTCTTTTCTCCATTTTATTTCACATCAAGAATACAGTTTTTATCTTATTAGCAGTGAGTTAACCTACAGAAATAATAGAATACCTACATAAAACTGAACTTACATAATGCAGATTTAATAGAAACGACAAATCTGTGATTGAGTCGAACAAATAATACTATTTACAGTCTAGATTGCGAATTATGAACTTTAAGTTATATATTCGATTCCACTGCTTTTATTTATTATTAATTGCAGGAAGTTTACAAATCAGGAAAATTTGTTGGTATTTCTTACGGCACTTGACTATTCACAAGCCCCTCCCCCCCGCTGATACAACAACAGATTTAAGCCCAAAGGAGCGTCTCTTGTTTTTGTAGTAGCGCTATCTAAGGACCAAGAGTACGACTTAGTTACACACTCACCATATTTGTTTGCACAGCCCCTTTTTAAAGGGGGGGGGGGCACAGTCACAAATCTCACAAAAAGCACACTGAAGAAAAACCATGCCCAAACCGGGACTCGAACTCGGGATCCCCAGAACACGAGGCAGACGCACTATCTCTGTGCCAGAGAGCCAGTGAGACAAAATTTGAACTACAGATTGTTTATATTTATTAAATAAAAATTTATTTCAAAAATTCACCACTAGATGGCTCTGTAATACACATCTCTGTAATACACATAAAAACATTCGCTGCCACCAAATTTATATATCCATCCTCAGAAGCCGAATTTTAAAAAAAGTGTTTTAATGATTAAAAACGTTCCTAATATTTTAATAGTAAAGCCAGAAAAAAAGAAAAACCTTTTATTTTCGTGTTTAGTAAAAATAATGCTTCACTAACGTGCCACAAAAACCTCATCGTTCAACCTCCAAATCTGAAATAAAACTAAAGCAGTTTACTTATCATACTCGATTGTCGCCCCAGAGCGTCACCGGCATGGGAGGTAGCGCCTTGCTGACGCGCCAGCGCGTCAGTGGCAGCGAATGTGTTAATATGGTTTATAACATTTGATTAAAAGTAGAGGCGTCGAATAAATAATACTGTTTGCAGGATATATTACAAACCATGAACACTAAGTTAAATAAAAGTTGTGGGGTCGAACAAATAATACAATCTTCAGGTTAGATTACGAATCATGAACTCACTTAAGTAAAAGCTTTTTTTAAAAAATATTTGTTTTACTAAAATGCATTCAAGAATTTTATTAATTAGCAATTTTTTTATTTTGATAGTTTTCTATTTCGGAAACATATTTTTTTCAGAATTCAATATTTGAACCAGTGGAACAGTTTCCCAAAATCTTTGTAGCTTCTCTTATCCAAGTGTCATCTCTTTTTTTCTAGCCCTACGCTGTAAAACTGTAAATAAATCTGCTCATACCTTGCATGGATGCGGTGAAAAATAATAACGAAACACAAATTTATGGTATTGTTTCGTTTTTAGCGTAGCAGGTTCAGATTGAATGGACTTTATTTGAGGACAGCACAAACAAATATATTTACAGCTTTTTACAGGTATATACAGGATGACTTGAAAAAGTAAAACTTCAGCTAAACACAATCCAGCAATAATCAGTCACTTACAGCGCAAATGCAAGTCTTACGCACAATAAACACAGTTTTCAAAACAGCTATAGTATAGAACAGCAACAGTAAATCACAGCGATCTCAACAACACAGCTCACTAATAACAAGCAAAAATCTGCTAGTCCAGCAAAACGCTTCTCTTCCTTGAGAGATCAACTCTCAACTAATTCACTCACTGACTCCTTTTACGGCAACCCTTCCCTTATATAGCTGGGCCACGTCACGAGAAGAAACGCGGTGCAGCCAGAATTGTCTCGGGGTTACCAGAATATTCCTCGCGCCAAGTCAACTCGGCTGGCGCGAAGCACCTTGTGAGGCGCCGCCAACATTTCCACCTGCGGTGCGCTTATATATATATATATATATATATATATATATATATATATATATATATGAACATCAAAATAGAACATAAATCCCTTTTTTCACATTTTTAATAGACATTTTTATTTTTTATGTGATTAAAACAAAACGGTTGGCGATATCATTGTGAATTTGGCCTCAGTTATATAAAATATTCTTAGGTATAATCTAATAATATGATGAACATAATATCAAAGCTTCTTATTTTAAAAATAACTAATTCTACTCAAGATTATAACTTATCACTGATTTTTTTTCAAATATTTATAAATTGTAGTTTGGTCGAGATAAACAATTCAGTGGATTTATTGTGTAGCATAGAAACTCTTCTTTTGCAGATATTTATTTTGCTTTCTGCTTCCCATTTTTCAAAAAGAGGGAAGATTTAGATTCTCTGCACAAGAACAGATATTTCGAAATACACGAGCGAATTTCTGTCAAAAGGTTCTAGCCAGTAAGACAAACACATTACTCTAGAATTTCGACTTTATACCTACTCATCGATGCTGAATAAGAAGTACAGGTTTAGTTTCTCCATGCCTTACTTTCTCTAGTATCGGGTAAATACGGTTGTGTCTTCTTTAAAGTAGAGGGAGAAGATATAAAAATATATTTAATCACGAGCGTATATACGACAGAAGGACGACAAAAACTTAAAAGGAATCAATAAAATACATTTATTTAATATCCAAATATTAAGTATCATATAAATTCATATAAGAAAGAATACTCAAATATATAAATGCTCTTTTAAAATATACTTAATAAAGTCTACTTTCTGAAATTAATACACTACATTTTATCAGAAATTTATTTTAAGTTTGCTACTGAGTTAAACGCAACGTCGCCAGCTCAGAATTCACAATAAATAATGAGTGCATCAATTTTTCTCCTTTATGAATTTCTTCATTTTTGTTAGTTACGCGAACACGCTTGTTGAAGAGTATACAAATTGTTATTTTTAAAATATAAAATTATTTTTCTTCTAATAAGCACGTATGATACAAAACTTGAAAAAAATATTGCTAATAAAGATATCCTTTTAGATCCTTTTTATTGCTAACAAAGATATCCTTGGATTTTTTTCAACCATGGCTAAGTTACGCGTAGCATTTTACTCAATAAAAGTTTCTATATTTCATGTGGCATTTCATTACTTAATATATATTAATAAAAATGCAACTCGAAATGCGTTGCTAAGCGCAAAACTGGAGAACGGCTCGACCGATTCGGCTAATTTTTATTCATATATTTTCGTTAAGACACGAGGATGGTTCTTATGGAGAGAAAAAAATGAAAAAACTGAAAGGAAAATAGTTAAAACGACACTTTTTTTTTACTTTCCCGCCAAAAATCTGCATTTCCTTCTCCCACACCAACCGAGTAAGATAGCAGGATAATAAATTATGATTTGTTTAGAGAGAAATACGCGAAGTCAGTTAGTTTTCATTCATATATAACGGGATGTTTAAAAAAGAAAGAAAATAGTTGCTTTTATTATTAGTCTGTATGAATATTTAATCTATGCCTGCTCAAAATAAAGTCTCGGCAGGGAAGAAAAAAAATATAACAAAGAAAAAAAAAGGTTTGTAAAAAGAAAAGTAGTGAAGAAAAAAATGAGAGAAAAAAAAAGAAAAGAAAAGAAGGGTGTGTATGTGTCACCATTATTTCCTTTGTGCGCGGCATTTTCCAAGCTGTTTTTAAACTTCCGCATCTCTTGAAAACCAATTGTATCTTTATTTGTTTAGTGTGTTTATATTTATGAAAATTAGAATCTTCTTATTCTATAAAAACGAAGAATTTTAGACATTTTCCTCCATCATTTAAGTAAAATATCAATTCCGGGACAATCATTGCTCGGATAGAAAGAGAAAGATGAGTAGTACAATGAACAGAATATCTGAAGAAAATAATACTAAATAATACTATAAATGAATTATATGATTATCAAAATTTCTTTGGTTTAAAACACAGAGACACAACTACATAAAATATAATATGAAAATTTTAGCGAGCATTAATACTGGTGAACCGACTGGTCGCCAAAGACGACTAGTAAGAGATATAAATCACAGACACAATTTAAGAAGAAACACAATTTAATATTAAATGGAGGCTCTTAACCCCATTTTTATTATTAAAGAATGATATAAGTCAGTTTAATAAGCTATTGCAGTAGATTAATTTTTTCAATGATGAAAGTCTTTTTTTATATATTCAATTGTTACTTTCATTAAGTAATATTATATATGCTGATTACTAAATTGCATTAGTGAAATAATTTCGAATTAAAATTAAAATCAAGCAAGGTAGGATGTCGACAAAATAATCCTTCTGAAGATTTATTAGGAATAAATAACGTACTTGATCCATTTTAGAGTTTAATTTATTTGTTAGCGCCAAATTTATTTTTTAATAAATGAAATATTGCTCCGTCCCCAGGGCACATTTAAACCTCTCCTTTGTTTACATTTTCATTAATTCATAATTATACTAATTTAAAAATGAGTTTTTCCCAAAATGCTTTTAGCATCTTCACTTGTACACAATGTACTAATTTAAAAAGGAAATTTTAACAAAACTCACTTAAAATCTATAATTATATATAATTTAATAATTCAAATAGGAAGTTTATTTTTAAAAATACATTTAAAACCCTTAATAATAAGTAATTTTTGATTTCAGCATTTAGTTTAATGTAATTAGCTTTAAAAATCTAATGTAATGTCTTAGTAGTTTATGTACTTGTTGAAAAAGAATTCCTAAATAATATTTATTGATTAGAATGGGTTAATAAAATAATTGTGAAGACATCTCTTATTTCTAAATTTTATAAAAAATGATGGAAATAAATATTTTTGAAAATTATTTCTACATCAACAGATCGAAATCGGTGATATTGTAAAATAGTATTGTTACATTTATAGCGTAGCGGGATCGGATTGAATGGACTTTACATGAGGACAGCACAAGCAAATTCATTTGCAGCTAAATACAGTTATTTACAGGATAATTGATAAAGTAAAACTTCAGATGAATACAATCCAGCAGTCAACAGTCACGTACAACGTAAATGCAAGCCTTACGCACAATAAAAACAGACTGCAAAGCAGATATCGTATAGCACAGCAAACCATAGCGAGCTCAATTATACAACGTTAACAGCAAACGTAAGCACATCTCACTAATAGCAAGCGAGAAAAGTAATCTGCTCGCTCAAAGAGTCGCTTCTCTTCCGAGAGGAACTTATTAATTTGCGGCAACCCGCCCCTTATATAGCCGAGCAAGCGAACACGCGGAAGAAGCACGGAGCTTCGTGAACGATCCAGCGGCTACCAGACAATTCTTTTCGCCAAGTTCTTCGTCATCCGTCGCCAACGTTGTCTCATTCGGCAAACTTTCGCAGCACTCGCCCAATTGTAACAGTATAGTTGGTTAAATTTCGGAATTAAAAAAATTAACGTAATTTAAGAATTCACAATCTTCTACAATTTTTGAGAATCAATATTATTTATTATCTTCATATGTGTTTCTAACAGAAAATTAATCATCAATTTTTCTGGCTATACTTATTGATATATTTTCATATAATTTTTTTTTTCATTTTATGTTATGCTCATAGGGAATTGTCTTAATACACGTACATTTTCGGTAGCAGTTTGCACTGAGAATTCTTAAAGCACACTTGGTAAAATTCATGCTACAAGGCTCAATAATCTGCTCAAAAGGTTTTCAACTTATTCAAAAATCTTCTACTAGCGATCTCTAGCACACTTTATCATACTGAACAAGTTGTCAACAAATTGATGTTCGCTAAACAAACGACCACTTTAACATGTAAACCACGAAGAGGGGGTTTGCATCTTATTTCTCAAGTTGGAACATTTCAAGTGACTTCCAAGAATATTTATTTCACATGTATTGAATAAATATACATTTGAACAGCGATTTTAACTCGTCCGGGGATGCTTAGAAACAGTTTATGAATATTTCATGATGTACAATGAAACCGGTGGACATTCAGAAGTTTGTCCTCAACTTCTGTTAAGATTCTTATAAAATGCATTTTCAAGAACACCCATTGTTTTCGAGTCTTGAAGAGTTTAAGATTGAAATGTATCTCAAAAAAATATTTGAAACGATATCAAATATATATTTTTATTTTGATGATACGGTGTAATACGGAATATTTATCATAGGAATGAAATATGAAGATACGCATCGTTATGGATTTTATAATGAGTTATAATAGTTAAGTTTATGGATTTATTTGTAGACCATATTTTTAGGTGATTATTTAGTTAATATTTCCCCGCCCCCTTCTTTCGATTATATAACTTGGCGATTTATTTTCAAGCTGCTGTACAGCTTTTTATATCGAGTAATATATTTACAAATTGAACTTATAATTTTAATTCACTGAAAAAATATTATTTTTGATGGAGTCACTATACCTCAAATTGTTTTGCTTAAAGCATAAAAATGTGTATTTATTATCAACTAAAATGCAAATTCAAAATACTATTTAATAATCAACTGAAAGCAATAAATTAGCTTAGTTTTAACTTTAGCAAAGATAAGGGAATGAACAATTAACGGGATACTAAAATTAGTTTGAATTTTACTAAACAAAAATATTGCCACAAATTGTGAACTATATTAGCTTAAAAATATCACAATAGGAAAGAAATTTTATTGAAATAGAAAGTGAATCCTTAAAATGATTATTTATTTATTAATTAGTTCTCCAATCATCGCTAATCATATCTCATATCGAATTACATGAATTGGCCAGAAGAATAACTTGATTATTTTCATACAGTCCCGATCTAGTGCCAAACAACTATCATTAGTCGACGAAAAATTCAATGTATTGTTACGTTTTTAGCGTAGTGGGTTCGGATTGAATGGACTTTACTTCAGGACAGTACAGGCAAATTTATTTACAGCTATTTACAAGTATTTACAGGATGACTCGATAAAGTAGAACTTCAGATAAAAACAATCCAACAGTCAACAGTCACTTACAACTTAAATATAGGCCTTACACACAATAAAAACAGACTACAAAACAGCTATCATATGGCACAGCAAACAGTAAGTCACAGCGAGCTCAAAAATACAATGTTAACAGCAAATGTAACACACAGATCACTAATAACAAGCGAGAAAAGTAATCCGCTAGTCCAGTGAAACGCTTCCCTTTCGAGAGAAAAACAGCTGATTGATGCAACCCGTCCCTTATATAGCTGAGCAATCACGCATGCGAAGTACCGGGAATTGTCTGGGGGCAACCAGAATATTTCCCTCGCCAAATCAACTGGGCTGGCGCGAAGCTCCTTTTGAAGCATCGCCAACGTTTTCTCCTTCGGCTCGCGTTCGCCAGCTTGTAACAGTATTAAAAAAATCATCTTGGGTGGCAACGAAGGACGAAGATGATGGCCTCAATACATTTGTATTGCCACAGTTATCAAATCAAGTGACAGATTTCCATACAAATGGAATATAAAAAAATCAATTTTTTTTTCAATTCTACCTATTAACTCACAATTAATGTTGGTATCAATATCCATGAAGGTGTTCAATAAACATTGTGTAATATGTTCTGCTCATTGCACAAACATTATCCATATATTATGATGTCAAAGCCTCACCATATCTGTATATCATTATTATTTGAATAATGAAATCTCAGGCTCTGAGTATTTATTGCAGAATTAAAAGGGAAATATCAGTCTGTGACCACATTTTGAGGGGAGATGGGCGTAATAAATTAATTAATAAAGAGACCATCATGGAACTGAATATTTATTTAGAATTAAAAGAGAATCGTAGTCTGTGAGAATATGTGTTCAATAAATTGTATTTTTGGGTGAATCTATGGTCATTCATGACTCATATGGCAATGTGATATGATTGCAGAAAAGTGTCTTATTAATTAATGACAATTTGGCGTTTTTTAATAATTATGTTAAACGCTAGTCCTTTGATTTCTGATTTATAATAGATTAATTCTAAACAGGACATGAATTTGTGTATATACTCGACTGCGTTCCAACCTCACTAATCACATAGGCCGCAATATCCACGTTTTTATAGTACCACATTATCCACTTTTTTGAAGGTAGAAAATATCATTTATTTTTGTCATTTGTACTGTTAGCAAATCACACAATTTACAAAGTGATGTAACAAAACACGTGTCGCATTTTTAAAAGGAATCAAAACACATATCAATTAGAAAATTATTACTATTATAATAATACAGTTTTTAGGCTACAAACACACTTTAGGAATTGGAGAGATTGATAATAATTAAATGGGCATTCCAGAGCCAACGTATGCATGCAAGATAATTTTCGTCAAATTTCGAACGTTTCTTCATCAAATTGTTTTTTTTTTACTATATGCACCTTACAATGATTCAGAATAAGCTTGGAAGCTTCATGATCTTTGCAATGCATACAAAGAAAGCTATATTTTATTATATAGTAAAAACAGGCGATAGATATTTGGTAAGTGACGAACTTAACTGCAATAAGATCTTTACGACCCACTATTAGATACGAGCTAGTTAACGAAATTTTCTAATTAATCAAATCTAATTTGTTGACTTGCAGCCTTGTCTGTTTTATAATACATTTATTTAATGTAACAATCCCGCATTTTTATGATGTGAAATGAGGCAATGAATATATAACAATGAGCACAAAACTACACTATCTGTTTGAAATCGTTTCCGTTAATTACTTTTCCTGCATTTATAAACATAGCATATTCTCTAATATTCATTGATGTAAAAACTTTGCGAGGAATGTAGTTACGAAAACATGAAAATTTTGTTTAAAAATGTTAATGAAATACACAAACATTCGTTTTTCACGTTCAAAGATTTACAATTTGATCA
>JAOUZG010026641.1:18532981-18543627 GCA_026289955.1 Argiope argentata | reverse complement strand
GGCAGAGAGTCGATTGTGTTCTTGTCTGTACTTTCGCAGGCATTCAATATTGTGCTCGTTCAAGTTGTAAGTTCAAGTTGTGTGTGACTTTTGCATGCTTAAATGCAAATGTGATAACTTAAATCTTAGATAAAGGGAATTTAATATCTAAATTTTAATGTCTAAAGAACAGACATTATTAAATTTTTAAATAAAATTTTCAAAGGGCTGGTTATTAGTAGGCCTATACTTTTGTACGCATTGATTAAGAAACGCAATAGCAAAATGAAGTTACAATCCGTATTTGGTCATAGGACTGCAATTAAATTATATTTCACATTTTGGTCTCAATCGGCCAGAAGAAGGCATCCAAAATAGATATTCCTTTTCCTGTTGTTTTGTTTTTGGATTTATATCTATTCTCCAATCTATCTGACTCTGCTTATGATAATTTCACACTGCTTATAGTTAGACGGATAAAAATAAGATTAAAAAATTTTATAAATGGGATTTATTTCAAATATGAAGATTTTTATTAAGCTTTGAGCGAAATAATTTCACACGAAGTTTGTCTGTCCGACTGTCTGATTATAAGTTAATCCGGTAAATATTAAATGAGAAAACTAATTAAATAATTAAAAAGTGATAATTTATAAATAATTTTATAATAATTTAATTTATAATAATTTAATTAATAAATAATTAAAAAGTTAAGCAATATATTTAACATCTAAATTGAAGATATGAATCAAATCCACCAAGAAGTTGAATGTCTGTTGGTCTGCACTTTCAAAAATGTATTAAAGCGATAATTTAAAAACGTACAAATATTTGAAATTTTGTTTGAGACTTCGTGAATACTACTATTAGTTATTTATTGTAACTACTGTTCACCATTGGTTTGAGGTTAATTACAAACTAATACATTTTTAGAGTGCATGCGAGAAAGTTCCGAGGAGACTATTCAAGCTGATTTCTTAGGATGACGTTCAGACACAATTTCTGTTACACGGATACCATTAGTGTGAATGTCACATTGTAGGTATTTTACAATGAGGGCCTATGATGTTCGATTATCAGAAATAAATATTCTATAATAAGTAATAAAAGGAAAGTTTTTCATCACGTTTCTCAATATTACTGTTTCATTCATCCAGTAAGAACATCGGAAAACAGGAAATTACAGCAGAAGACTGAGACAGCATTTGTATAAGTTAACAATACATAAAAATAGCAAATCGAGGTGTAAATGTCAGCAACAGCACGCGACGTACTCGCTCACAATATAACACTACAAAATAAAAAAAAATCCTCATGTGAGTGTGGCATTCTTTTCCCAACCGGATATGGTTCTTAAGACGATTTCTTAATTTCAAATTTTAATAAAGATATCGCTCAAATCTTATCTTTTCCAAAGCCATCCCATTTATAACTTGATTTTTTTACAAAGTCGATAAACTTGTGTCTAACAAACAAAAAGCATGGGTTTGAAATCTGAGATCTTAATGAGATTTAGTATAATGATAATATATATTTAGAATGTTCATTCATGAAAAGATTAAAATTCAATGGCCAGTCAATTTCGAGAAAATGGTTCTAAAATTTTTGGGAAAGCTTACATGCTGATAGCTTGACTCCCGATGAAATGAACCCAATGGCATGGTTGTCTAAATAACTGTCTTGTTTATTCAGACTTGGCAGGCATTTTTTTTCTTCTTTTTTTGTGTTATTTTGTGTTTTGATAATAATTTTTAAATATTATTATGTATTTCGATAATAATTTTTTGTATTATTATATATTTCTATAATAAATATTCATTTTTGTATCAAAAAATTAAAAAAAATAATTAAAAGTATTTGTTAATTTTTAATTGAATAAGAATTATTAAAAAAGAAAAAAAATTCCCAGCCATGTTCGAACCCTGATTTACCTCACATTAGACGGTTACCTAGACAACCATGACATTGGGATCATCCAAACCAAAAGTTTGAGGCTCATTTTCTCAAAATTGACTGGCCATTGCGTTTTAATATTTTCATGAATGATCATTCTAAATGTTTACTACCATTATACTAAATCTTGATCCGATCTCATATTTCCCCTCCATACCCTCCCCTTGTAAGATTGAAGATTACTGAGCTGATATTAATTCAGCATCCATTAAGCATTCTTATAAATTTTTCCTCTTAACGATGGTACTAAGCTGCAAAGAAAAGAGTATTACAGATTCGTAAAAATATCTAAGGTTACTACGCATCGAAATAAAGAGTCAATTGCTTTTAAGGTGTTTATATAACCTATAACTTATGCGAATATGTTGCATAACAATTTTAGTGCGTTATTATTGCATAAAATCATATATTTTAAATGCTTTTTATTAGTTTTTTCCAATTAAATACTTTGTTAGTTATTTATGTGTACCTTATTGCAAACTTCGAATAAAAAGTCGAAAATTAAAATCAATCCTGATACGCAAATATTCAGTAAAAACTTAGTTCGATTTCGCTATAAGCAATAACTATCACTGTTTGTAAAGGCACTTTTAGAATATTCTTATCATTAAATATTTACAGATACCACCAATAAAAATGGTATTTCTATAATAGTACCATCATTTGAATAATACTTAACGAACGAGCTTTAATACATTAATCTATGAACAGCTTTTCCACAAGAAATGTATCAACTACAAATTCATTCTACATATTTTATCACACTAACGCTTTCTTAAAAGCAAGTCGTTTGGCATGCAAATGCTTTGAATATAATTTAAAGTCCTAGAAGGGGCAAATCCATCACCTTTTAACTCGAAATCCGGAAAATATTAAATAAAAATACCACGGATAAACTCAAAGCAGCTAACTTTAAGTATAACTAATTCTACTCACGATTACGTACCTGCATCGATCTGAGTTTCTTGGAAAATTGCGAAAGCTCTTTGCCGTCTCTATTCAACTAAAGAGCCCTTAGTGTTTGTTGCGCTGCATTGAAATTGCATTGCTTGCAGATATTTATTCTAAGTTTCGTTTAAATTCCCCACAAAAATAAAAAAATACATATATTTAGCTTTTTTTCCTTCTAGCGATGGATGTTTAAGAATTTTTAACTCGCTCTCTCCAAAATAGTACATACAGTAACAAAAAATGAGCATTCTATATAAACAATGTAACTATTTTAAATGGTATGTTGTAAAATGCTATTCGTGTATTAGTATTGTGGAATTTAATACATTTTAGTATTAGGAATGACTAGAAAGAATTTTTTAAAAAAGGAAATTTTCGATCGCAAATTTCAAATTATCATGTGAGATCATTATTATTTTGTAAGCCAATAAACAGTTTTAACTGGTTTGAAACAATCACGAACCCCCCCCCCCTCCTACCGAAAACTATATGTTCTTATATGATAACAAATAGTATGAAACAAAATATGAGTTTTATTTTCCTTATGTTGTTAAAGACCGTAATTTATTAATAAAAAAACTTTTCGCATACTGTGAAAAAAGTTATAGTTATATTTATTTTATCTCTCTATATATAATGATAATCTCTCTCTCTATATATAATAATCATTTTTTCTAACGTCAATTTTTCTAGCTGCAAACAAAGTTTTGGAGCCCGACCGATTTTGAAATGAAAAAACAGCTATGATTATATAGTCCTAAGTCAACATTTTAAAAACGCGTCTGCTGTCAAAGCAACATAGGAAATAATAAAGCAGGTCAACCTTTTAAAAGCGCATTTGTTTTCAAAAAAGCATACATAATAATAATAATGCAATACTACTAAAAATGGATTAAAAAATATGTGCGATTAAAAGATGTTGATGAATATTTTCAATTATTCGTTGCTTTATTATTCAAACCTACCTACCGAAAACAACATGATCTCACATTATAATAAATAATATGAAATAAAATATGAGTTTTATTTTCCATTATATTAACAAAATTATGCAAAATTTTATGCGTAATTTATTATGCAAAAAAACCACACATTTTGAATTCTATGAAAAAAATAATAGTTATATTTATTTTAATTGAAATCTTTTTCCTATATAATTGTGAAATCAGCTTTTACGGCATAGCATTTTTAGGCAAGTAAGTTCAGATTTATTTTTTGAAAAGAAAACTACAACACTCCAAAGTAATTATGTTTTTAAATTTTTCAGTAAGAAAAGCTGAATAAAAGCCCATATGGAAACAAAATATACCAATTAAGGTGTTAGAAGATCTTTGAAAATTGGAAAAACGGCGTGTGTTATTTAAAAAGAGGTATAAAGTAAAAATCTTGTATTAAAAAATTATTAAATGGTTTGTCTAAAATTTTGCAGATAGCTTCAGAAATATATTATATAATTTTGGGATTCAAAAAAAAGTTTGTTACATTTCATTCTTTAAATATTGATGATCGAGTGATAATTAACTTAAAATTAATTTTTAATTTTTTTACTCTTTGTGGAACCTTAATACAACTGTAGATATTTCTAATGAATAATTATATTTCTAAATGGTAAATTATTATATCTAATTTGAAGTGAACTTTGCGTTATATTTTAATTTATTTGATTTTTCGTAAGAAAATTCTATCAAAGATTAAAATTTGAGAGAATAGCCTTTAAAGATACGAAATATCATTAAAACCGAAATAAACTTAAAAACCTATGTGTCTTCTAAAATAAATCTATCAATCTTCTGAAGAAATAAACTTTGAAACTAAATTCAAATTGTTTTATAAGGAAACTCGTTTAAATCTTAAAAATCTTATATAAAAAAATTCATAGTTTTGCCGAAAATGGAATTTTTAATTTACTCACCTTCTTTAAAGGAATTTTATCTGATTGTTTAATTTAATGATGGTTAAAACAATATTTATATTATTTAAAACAATATATTAGCTCTAAAAACTAATTTAAAGCTAATTTATATTTGTTTTTAAATCGTATGACATCAAATTGCACTTATGAAATGGTATTGGCATTAACACAGATCTAATTACGTACGAAAACAAATTTATGACAGTAAGTGATATTGGACAGGAAAATGAAAGAACTAAAAAGATTTCTATTCGAGTTATAATAGAATCTTGCTAAAAATGATATTGCATTTATTACAAACAATTTCCATTATTTACGAAGACAATAAATTAAAATAACGTAAATAAATTTCAGAAGACGATCAAATGGTTAAGATATAGTGGACACCCGGATAAATTTATATATTGGAATTTTAATTTAACCACCAGATGAAACTTACTTCTCTCGATTGGTTAATTAGCTTTCCCGATTATTTTAATAGATGGTTGAATAACCATATCATAAAATAAATTTCAAACCCATTTTAACCTTTTAGGTTTAAAGTTGAATCATTTCTCAAAATCCTGTGATCAAATAAGAGTTTTATTACCAATTCATGTCAAGATTTGTGTAATATCCTCAAACTCAGAAATAAAGATATTGCTTTTTAAAGGTTCAAAATCAATATTGATCGATTATTTACTCGTGCAAATCAGCCTTTTCTAACTAATGGTTATCTGATTGTTTACAGTGGAAAATTTTTGAAACTAATAACATAAATAGTTATTCAAGACAATATTAGTACTTTAAATTTTTCAAAAATTAAATATTATAATTAAATATAAAACAAAGAAGTATTAATAGTCATGAAAAAATCCAGGAAATCAAAGCGAACTAACACTAATAAAAAAAAGAAAGCTGATGAATATAAACTACGCATTTTGTAAATAATTTTTCTCACATAGATGATACACAAATAGCAAAAACAAATTTTCAAAACACTGCTTCCCACCTTTTAAAATCAACGTTTATCAAAAATGTTAAGAATTGCTTCAGTTTTTGAATAAATTACAAAATAACTTACTCTTATTTCCAAATATAATCTACAAATATCTCTTCAAAATTTGCTTTATTTCAGTAGATATTTTATGCCTCCCTCGTAAAAGTGTAAACAAATTGAATTCACTTCGTATCGAATAAGTTGACATCTAATTTAAAGCTATTGAATCGCTATCGTATTTTTCAATTTATAACTGATAAATTGACGAATAGGCCAATTTGCAAGAAATAAAAAAAACCAGTACTAGATTTATATAAATAAAAATTAGAAAGGAAACCAAATTTGGAAATGCAATCGAAGTCATAATCGGAAGTAAAGACAGAGATCAGTTCACATTTAGAGAATTTCGTTATAATTGAACCCTATTTTCTTATAACTGAATATTGTGCAAATTATGAAAAATAATGTATCTAATTTTGCTGTTTCCTGCGATTGGGATATCATAGTAGGTAATTATTGAAATATGTATTTTGCTTTTAAGTAATCTTATATTCTAATAAAATAATTCTACAAGTTGTTATGTTATCCATTAACATATAGCATCTATTATAAGATGCAAAACGATCCATACAATCCATTGCACCTAAAGAATTGCTATTTCTTTTCAATGAAACTGTCAACTAATATAGGTTTTAAGGAAGATCTGATCATATTGTTTATCGCATATCTGAGTAGATTTTAGAATAAAAAAGTATATTAACCCGTTAATCACCATGTTCTTACATTTTACGAACATCAAATTATCGCTTCTTGTTAAATGAAATAAAATTATAAGTATAATGACTTTAAATCCTCATAATTTGATACCTAGATTACATATAATACACATTTTATAGATTCTTGAGACAGTACATTTGTGAACTGGAAAATGTCGAATAATTTGATTTAAATATTCACAAAATAGGTAAGGGGATAAATTATTAGTAGTGAGTTTGTAGTTTCACTAGTAAACTAACACATAAACGATGAAAATTATTTACCATCATTTATTTGAATCATTGTGATAAGGAAATTGTGGTAGCATAAAAATTACAAAGCAACCATTTTGTATCTGAATATACGAAACTTAAATATTAATTGTGAAGAAATAGAAATAGTTTTAAAGAAGATATTCAGCTATTGAGAAAAATAAGTCATGTAGGTATTTGGAATATATTTTATACGGAAAACATATGAGCGTTTTTAAAAGTTATATACTTTTACTAACCACTTAACATACGAATTTTTTTAACTTTCTAATTAGATAACTCATCTTATTTTGGTCATTTCTTGTTAATTTGATTTTTTTAAATAATATATGGAGCAGTTGGGATACCAAATCGTTGCATATTGATTTTTTTCGTATTTAAATACTTAATTCTGTGGCTTAATTGCACACTTGAAAATAAAAATTCAGTAATTTTATGCGCGTGTCAGACACGCCATTGTATGCGAAGTGGTTAAGTTTCATCTTATATCTGTGAAAGAGGAAGGATTACTCAAACGATATTCATGTTTGAAATATATAATCTATCAATAAATATCGTACAAAAAAACATTTTTCTGGACCCTATAATTCGAATAAGAGCAATACAATACGATTATTTTATACAATTTATTTATCTGATTTTTTTAAAAAGCAAATTAATAATAAATGAGGAGAAGCATAAATAACACTTAGTCTTATTTAATGGAAAAATTAAAAATATAAATCTATTTTTATTATATATATTATACATTAAAGTACTAATATAAACCAATTATAAATATAAAAAAAATGTATTCTCCACCTCACTCAGTCATTTTTCTGATTGGCACTACGATATTCTAGTTGCCTTAAATTCTTATTTGCTGCCCATACAATTTTGAAGCAATTTTGGCTCTTAAAAATATGAAATCAGTAACCTATGTTACATTCTGAATGTTTCGGAATATGTTGTTGTTGTTTCTAATGACACTTGTCATGGATAACTCCGCTGATACAGTCAGTGATTTCAAGCCGAAGTTACGTCTTCTGCTTTCAAGTAGTGCCCACTAAGTCCAAGGGTACGTTTTAACCCCTTACGCATCATATTTGCAAGAACATGTCCTTTTACAAAGGGGGGGGAGACATTTACAGATAGAACAGATGAAGAACAACCATGTCCGAAATGGGACTCGAACCCAGGATATCCAGATCTCGTGGATGACTCGCTACCCCTGTGCCCACACTTCGGCTTCGGAATATTTTAAGAAATAAAACAATTACGGTGAAGAACAAGAGTTTTTTTTTAAAAAAATAACTTTAAACAACAAGAAAAAGAGTTTAAAAAGAAAGAAACTAGAACAAAGAAAAAATGCAATTATTTATATCCAAATAATTCTGAGATTGGAGCTAAACATAAAAATGTAATATCTTAAGAAACTAACATACATATCGCTTAAAAGTTCAGAAATAATAATTTGTGCAACAAAGTCTCCAAGAGAGAAATAGAAGAATATATCTTCGTAAGAAGAGGTAAAAAAAAAGTTAACTTGAGTTTATTAAAAATGGAAATTCAAATAATAACCGGCATGTACCGAGAAACAGAAGTTAGCTTTCCAGAGAGAAACTTAACGAGGAAATATGCTCGTGGTAGTGGTGCATTTCTCTTTCTTAATCAAGTTGTCTTTTTAGAGAAGCAGATTACTTTTTCTTGCACAGCATTAGTGTCAAAAACAATATATCATTTTTTGTATCAGTCTTCTTCTCTTTTCGAACATTATGAATTTTTGAAAGAATTCTTCCCTAGAATACATAATCTTGTCGTTATTGATGTATTCCATACTGAGAGAAGTGTTATGTATTTAATTATGTTATTCAATATCCAAATAGTCTAAAGATACACACAATAGTTTTGATTGATTCGCTGAAAATATTTTCGTTGTTTTTCATTTTTATTTCCATTAAACTGTCGACAGTATTAAATAAAATAGACAATATAATTTTTTTTATTTAGGATTTTTAATTTGGTGCTATCTTAGACAAAAGACGTAAAATGCACTCTGATGCAAAAGAGACATTTTAAAATGTAAATTAAGTTTGTTTTCCCATAGATCTCTTGAAGAAACTTTTCTCTTGTAGACAATCATCAGTTCTTCAAGATGTCGAAATACATTTTCTTTCCAATGTTTTTACTATAGTTGCCATTCTGGTTCTTGTATATAATCGAAAATAAATGTATATAGGATAATTTTTTAGAAATATTGAATATATTTTTTTACAATTTGAGTATTTATAATTGGTAATTATCACCATTGATATTATAGTAATTACTATTTTTTAAATACTAAATTACAATTTAAGTATTAAAAAAGGAACATGTATCCTTTCATAAAAATATGTACCAAATCAATTAAAACTATCTGTAAATTGTTAAATAAAACTTAAATATGTATTTTAAATGCATATGTATTTATACCTTTCTTTTATATGTAATTTTATTATTATGTTTTAGGTAATTGTTTTAGGTAATTGTGTTTGTTTTAGGTAATTATGTTTTAGGTAATAAATAATTATTTATGAATAAAAAAATTTAAACTTAACAAATAAAAGTATTTTTAAATTTTTAATTGAATAGTAATTTTTCAAAAAGAAAAAAAAATCCAACCAGTTTCAAACCCTGACTTTCTGCATATGACCTAGTTACCTAGAGAACCACGCCATTGGAATCATTTCCCTCGGGAGTCAAGTTATCAGTATATAATCTTTACCAAAAGTTTGTGGACTAGTTTCTCGAAATTGACTGGTAATGACCTTTTAATATTTTCATGAATGAACATTCTAAATGCATACTAAAATATACTAAATATCGTCCCGAATTCGGATTTTAGGCCCGTGTCCTCTCCTTTTTGCTTTTGAGGCACTTTTATGCTACAAAAATTTGCTTTAATCCATTTTTCGAATTGAAACCAGATGTTTAATTTTTGGGATGCAATAATCGAATTAAAATGACATGGTTTGTTTTTTCCCAAAATACATAAATTTAGAATAAATTTAAAAACTCATCAATTTATAAAAAATAAAATTAGCTGAATACACAGTAGCTAAAGGTGAAATAAAATTCGTTCAGAATACACGCACCAGTTTATAAACATGCATAAAAAAATAACGGCTCTGTGTATGGTAAGGTGGGTATAAAACTGTAGAATTGGCATTATGCCAGGTTTTTGGGTAAAATCGGAGATAAAAATTTCCTTAGGGCAGGAAGCGATTATCTTTTAATTACTCTGAAGGATATAAAGAGGTAATAGATATTTTTACAGAAACGAATAATTTAAATAAGTGATAAGTTATTGTTAATTTACAAAAAGGTTTATTTACGAAAAAAAACTATTAAATTCTTTCTTTGCAATTTTTAATTGTAAAATCCTTTGAAATATGTTTAAATTTTTATAGAATTCATAAAAGTAATTTAAACCTTTAAGGATTTAAACTTTTAAAACACCTTTAAAATTTAAATTCTGATTTTTGTATTTAAAATAAATGATAGTTCGAAAATCAGACCTAATTCTAACATATACTAAAAATTTACAGAATTAAAATTGCTTATTCAAAATGGAAAGTGGAAGGTTTTGAAAATGATACAGCATTTACACGTTATTCATATTTCTTCCTACATAAGGTAAACCAGCTGGGTCTCAAATATATGCCGAGGAAATGAAGTTTGGATTTCATATTCTTTACTGGGTATTCGGGAAAAATATTTTTGCTACATTGTGAAATTGAGAAGCGATATATATATATATATATATATATATATATATATATATATATATATATATATATATATATATATATATATATATATATAT
>JAOUZG010026641.1:18507893-18532971 GCA_026289955.1 Argiope argentata | reverse complement strand
TCCTCGTTTCTATATATACTCGTTTTCTATATATATATATATATATCCTCGTTTCAATATATACTTTATCTATAAATATAATATAGCTAAAGTATAGCACGGTTTTATAAAACTAATCTGAGGATATTTCAGAAAATAAGACAGCATGTTATTTTATAAATGTGAAGATATATAGGGAAGTAAAATTTATCATATATTGTTTAAAAGATAATTCTAGGGGATTTATAGAATTTTTCTATTCTTTAAAAGGCTATGATGTTTTTGCAGATCTTTTTGAAATAAAAGTTTTGCATCGAATTTCTCTCTTAGCAAACTCTGTTGCATATCTTCTGTGAGACGTAAAATTAAAAAAAAATCTGATATGGTTCTAGATATTAATTTTTCAAATGATTTGATTTGAAAAAAATAAAGGTTAATTCAGGCCACAAAGCACAAATAATAATCAGAATAATTTGGGAAATGATACTTGGATTTTAGAATTTCTTTACTTTTTATATCAATTACACTCATGAAATTAATTTCTTATATGTTTAACAAAGACACTTAAAAACAAGTGTAATAAAATGTGTTCTATAAGATTGTTTTATTTGGATATCCTGAAATATCTTCTGAGAAATTTTTCATAATATTATTGCAGTTTGCAAACAATAATTTTTTTGAAATTATACGTCAATATTTATTTATTTTGGATTTTTTTTCATTCCGATAAAAAAATCGTTTGCTGAAATAAATTTGTTTAATGAAAATAAAATTAATTTTTGCTTAATACAATCCTTTATGTGGCAATTAATCAACTATTAGATATCGCATTTGATCATTAAGTAAATATTGAATTTTAAATAGTAAATTTCTAGTAAATTTTTACTCTACTTATTTTCAAACTCCAATTTATTTATTTACAGCATCAAAAAATATCAAATAGCGTTACTTCTTTGCTTTTATGCAAACAAAGAAGTTTAAGATGCAAAACATTAAAAAAAATATTCAAGATAATATATCTACGATGAAGCACCATTTTGATAATCAATTTTTATATTGTTCTTTTTTTTTCATTCTACGCACACACTCACATTAAATTTAATGTATTTTTGTATGCCAAAAGGTTCTCTTACTTTATATAAACATCTTCTTTAAAATACTTTTTATAAGAGAAAATGCATAAAAATTTGTTTTATAACTGACATTGAAAAGCACTTCCATACCTCAAAGTCTTTGCTGTACAGAAAAGCTATGCCTTTCCATGTATATGGCAGAATATGTAGACTTATCGAGTTGAGATTAATGCTGAGTCGTTTGATCATTCTCGCAACGCAAGAAAAAAAATGGCGGATATTAGTTTTTATGGAGAAACTGATCAAATAAGTCCGGCCGTAGCTTCGTTCCCCATCATGAAAGAAATATGGCGCTGTAGTCTTCAGGGATACGCGGAATTGATCTGTATTCGGTGAATATGACATAAAAGTAATCGAACACATCTGAAAATAGAAACTGGAATGATGAAGTGCTTAAATTAGAACACCGCAGGGATTTCTATTGGTGTTTACGATAGAATGGCTATCATTTTTTCTTACTTGAGGTATTTTATTTTTTTCTTCTTTTTTATGAAATCCGATTTAATATTAAAATCCCGCTTCGAATTTTTTCTGCCTTTTTTTGTTTTATTACATATTTTATTTTCTCGTTTACAAAATATAGTAAAAGTTCTTTAATCCTCAAAAAATTCGAAATCGATATTTTAACGATTTTTCAAGTTTAAAGTTTCTCTGAATTCGAGAAATACATTTCTACCTGTTTATCTATGAAGATGTTAATATCAAACTGATTTGAACTAGACAGATGAAATTTTACATGTGGACTATCAATAAAATTTGCAGATTTCTGCAAAATTTTGAATGAAATCCCATTATATGAAGTATGTCTAGAGATCAATAATTCTAAAACGGAAAGAGCGAAGTCGATAAATTTTGGTACACAGTTTTAACATTTAAATATGCCTGCGTCCTGGCACGGAGGTATTGCGTCTTCCTCGTAATCTGGATGTCCCGGTTAAGGCATGGTTGTTCTTCTGTGTACTATCTGTGAGGTGTGAATGTGCCCCCCTGTAAAAAGGGGCTGTGCAAGCGAATGTGACGAGAGTGTAATCGTACTCTTGGCCCTAGTTGGCACTACTTGAAAAACAAGAGACGCTCATTCGGCTTAAAATCGCTGACGTACATCAGTGTGCCCGTCAATGGCAAATGCCATTAGTAACATCAACAACAATATCTAAATACAAATAATTATCAAATTTATAACTAAATTTATCAAACAATGCCATATTTGACTTTTAATATCGCATTGTATGCATAAAAGAAAGAATTTAAATCCTTACAAATATTTATTCATTTTCTGTTCATACCACGTGAAACATTTTTTCAAATTTTTAAAATCAAGCAAATGTTTATTTAAATACTCCAGTATCAAGTAATGTTAAAAAAATGTTGTAAATATTTTAGGCTTTCTAAATAAAAGCATTTGGTTAGTTGCTTATGAGAGAATGAAATGAAATGTTCTAATTAATTAAAGCATATGATACGCTATAAAATTAAAAAAAAAACACTTACAATAACTAAACTAAATGTAAATAATGAACTCAAATGTAGTAACTAATTTAGGTTTTTTCAATGAAAGCATTTGGTCAGTTGTATATGAGGTTATGAAATGAAATTTTTTAATTAAAGTATATTATACGATATTAAATTAAAAAAAAAAGTTACAATATGAAATAAATGTAGTAAATATTTCCGTTTTTTTAAAAAATAAAAGCATTTGGCCAGTCGCATATGAGAAAATGAAATGAAATTTTCTAATTAATTAAAGTATATTATACGATATAAAATTAAAAAAAAACACTTACAATATGAACTAGCAATTGAAAGATCAATAATGAAACTTGAAATATGTGTTTACTTATTATCTATCCACCAAACGATTTCAAAAAATGATTGAGAATTTCTTCTTTAACATTACTGGATTAAAAAAATTTTCTTAGCGAAACAAAATGTATCTTTTATGTGAGAATATATATATAAATACAAATAAATCCTTAACAATTATTAAATTCAAATCTATTTCAAAAAGAATTTCAAGTTCTTATCCTAATTTTTTAAAGCAACATTTTTGGAAAATTTCTCTAAACTAATAAATGAAATTATTTATATTATATAAGAATTATTTTTTATACTGAAATTAATATATGATTGAACACTAAAAAATAAGTTGAAAATTTATTTTTCATCAGGCAAATGGTTTTACTTAAAATGAATAAGCTCATAAGAAAATAATTTTATTTCAGAATTTTTTTCCATTCATTCAATTGATCGATTATCGTCTGAATTCTCAGAATTTTGAACAACTCACCAGACTAAAATCCAATTTATTTCAAAATGTTCTCGAACATATTGAATTAATCGATATTTTCTAATAATTATTGAATGTTAAAAGTATAAGATGATTTTCAAAAGTTCTAAATGATTTATTTCAGACGATAATATTTCCCCTTTCCATCAAATCAAAATTTTATTTCTCATTTAGTAACTAGAAATGAAATATTTTTATATTACTCTGATGGAATAAGAAACTAAAATTAATATAATGAGAAGTATTTCTGAAAAAAAGAGATACATTATCTAAAAGCCTCATTATTTCAAAATCGTTTTGATACAAATAAAGAATCACAAAAGAGTGCAATTTACAATGAAATTTAGGTGCATTTATAATGGATAGACGCATGCAATATATTATCCTATTCCTTTAGTGTACTATAATAAATAGGATCCAGTTGCAATTTTTGAGCTCTTTGCGTGTTTACAAAATAATTGAACATTTATTTCATTTACTTCTTTTCATATTAATGGAGTCAGATTACTAGTATTCTATTTTACAAACTGTTTTGCTAATTTGCACTAAATTCGTAAAATCGATATTTTTCGATATTTCCCGATATTTACCTTAGACTCAGGTTGGTTCAATTACTACTGCACCATTTCACATCCACGTTCCCGCGGCTGAGATTGTTTCTAATTATTTTGCGATGGTTTAGAGACAAAGCAGAATGTTCTAAATATACTTGCTTCCAACATTATTGGATTTTAAAAAGGTTGGCTAGACTAATGACCCATTTTGAAACAAGTGAAGTGTATCTTGGAATTTTCTTCGTAATTTCACATCGCATAATGAGGATGATACCTGACGCCAGGTAAAGAACACTTTATTTTACTGATTTTCCATGCACCTTATGGGTTCATGGCAGATTGTGACTTGGGATTTTTGGTGAAATTGTCTCGGACTTCTAATAAATCACTGAAGCTATTATTATGTTAAAGGAAAGACTATTTACTATATTTATTGTTGTTGAAGCTATTATTGTTGAAGCTAAATTCTTTTCATTTTTACTAGCATAGTTTTTTTATTTTCTTTACATGCTGTTATTGGCTCTTGCTGCTCATATGTTAATAGAAATGTAAGATCTCATTTTGATAACTAAATTCTAATATCCCATTCTATGGTAGGTGTGAATAACAAGGATATGATATTGTTACGATTTTTAGCGTAGCGGGTTCGGATTGAATGCACTTTATTTGAGGACAACACAAATTGATTTACAGCTATTTACAAAATGACTTGTAAAAGTAAAACTTCAGATAAACACAATACAGCAGTCAACAGCCACTTACAGCTTAAATGCAAAGCTTACACATAATAAACACAGACTGCAAAACAGATATTGTATAGCACAGTAAGTCACGGAGAGCTCAATAACACAACGTTAACAGCAAATGTAAACACAGATCACTAATAAGAAGCGAGAATCCACTAGTCCAGCGAAACGCTTCTCTTTCGAGAGAGGAACTGCCGAATGCGGTAGCCCGTCCCTTATATAGCCGGGCGAAGGAGACGCGAAGCTTCGGAATTCGCCGAGATGGATCCAGTGGCTGCCAGACTATTCCTTTCGCCAAACCAACCCGGATGGCGCCAAGCTCTTTCGCCAATCGCTCTCCCTTCCGCGATTTCTGCGGCGTTCGTTCGCTTGTAGCAATATTATCTAATGTCTTTACCTCTTGTGCTATAATGACATGTTTCGCACATGTATAGAATTGCTGGATTTTTAATATTTCAATATGAAGTCACGTGAAAGTATTACGTCATTTAAAATGAATATTTATTTGATAAAACATTAAAATATCAAATGTCCTTTATTTTACTACAAGGATTAGAATAAGAATAAAAGCCCCAAATAGAATGTAACTTTAACTGGGTACACCGAATCGCCCGAAAGCTTCTGAAAAACTCTGGTTAATTTGATCACCATGACAATAATCATTTCGAGAACTATAGTTGAGCTCTGAGATCATCACCAGTTACGGCACAAACCTTCCCGTGAGAAGCATGCCCCTTCTTCAATAGGATATAACCATCTCCCACCATTTCTATATTCAATGGGGGGAGGGTGAGAATCCAACACCATTGCACAATCTTCACACTCCCATTTCTAAATACCCTACCCCCGGCGATAATCCCAAATTGGATGTAACTTTTAGTTATGACGTTATATGAATTCACAGGTGAATGTATATTTGGTAATCTTTGATATGTTATCCAAGAAATACTATTTTTTTGTATTAGAATCTATTTGCAAGATTTATATTTTCATTCTTTAAAATAGTCATAAAAGCAGCCAAGAAATAACAAAATAATAAAAAAAGACAAGTTCAAGAAAGTAATATGATACATCACTACGAGATTAAATTTGTATAACAGGGTAAATGCATTGAAAAGTTCAATTCAAACAATGTTATACAATATTTAGCACATATGCACTAAACATTGGACGATGTTAGTTTTCCAGAAATTTAGTATATCGGAAAAAGTAATGTATTATTCGGGAATAAAAATATTCTAATTTTATCATTTTTTTGGATCTAGATCAAAGAGAAAGCTAGATGTAAATTAAATCCAATCTCAGAACTACTTACAACTTCATATTTAATTTTTTCTTCTGAAAGAGTTTTAGCCCTTCCAATTAGTGAATTTTATAGCAAGGAAGAAAATTCTCATTATCATTTACTGTATTCATAAAGTTAATTTTATTAATCGATAAGTTGACATCTTATTTTTTTAAAGAGTTTATTGAAAAAAATATATGATTTTTTTTCGTATATTATATTCTTTTATGCTAAAAACTTAACTCACAAAACTTAATTTAATTAAATTCCAGTCCAAGAGGTTAATTATGGGCTGACCTTTATCATTTTGAAACCAACTCTTATCCCAAATCTCCGTTTCTTGAAAAATGGAACGACATTTTAACCACAATTAATATAACCTGAACTAAACCAGTACAATAATACACAAAACAGAATCAGGTTTGTAGTCAATATCTCTCTGGATTGTAAAATAAATTGTTAAAATGCCTTTCTGTCTTTGAAATCAACGAACAAAAGTTTAAAATAATACAATAGATTTCTTAAAATTAAGTATTAATTCTAGTTTTAAAATTATAAAAGAAAAAATTCCCACTTGAATGATAAGGACTTATTATTTTTTATTTTGGTATCTAATCAGTAGCATCGATAAAAAAAGTTTTATTCGTTTATTTATTTCTAAAAATCCACTGAATTCATATCTAAGTCAGGATATCTAAGATTTATTCCAATTTAAATTAAATTTACATTGCTAAAACCAGAAGAATGGAAGTTTCATCTTTAAAATAATAAATTTTATTCCATTAACTTAAACGTGAAACTCCAAAGTTTTAAAAAATAAAATAAAAGCTAAAAAATCAATTTATTTTCAAGTGATTCCAAAGTGAATTACTCAGACATTTCAAAAGCGGAACTTAATTACATTGTTCATTCAATGATAAGAATGTCAGATGATTCTTTTCTTTTCCTTCCTTTGAGTTAATCAATCACACGAAATATATTTTTTTTCTTCAAAGAAGAATTTATTACGTTAAAGGATAAGAGAAGAAGAAATGCGAAATATATTCACATTAAAGAGCATGACAAAGAGGATTATTTTGAAGAAACTCATTTCTTTTTCAAAAATATAATTACAAATCAAATAACCGGGAGCAAGTCGAATTTAATTCCCAAAAGTCAAAATATCATCAATAGTTTATTATTTTATTTTGATTAAGATTTTCTTCGTATAAAATATCAGATTGAAATTTAGTTTTTGAAGTTAGCACCATTGTTGCATTTAAGAACCGAGCACTCAATATCCGATTCATTATATATATATATATATATATATATAAAGGATCAAATGTTGTATTTTGCAGGAGGACAAATAACTTTGAAGGTAAATAAAAGACAAAGAATTTCTTAAATTGAATAGATTCTTATTTATTACTACTAGACTTTTACTTATTCATTATAAACGCAGTAAAAGTTAAATTTATCATATTTTTTATATCAAATTTAAATTTAGATTTTAGTTTAGTACCATTGTTTCTTTTTCAGGATGTAATACTGAATATTCGATTAATTTTATATGGGAGTATATCTTTTCTTTTAAGGATCGAATGTATAAATTTGTATTTTGCAGCAGGTAGTGTTTCTTCAAAGAAAAAGAAAAATAATAAAGATTATTGTAGATTTCGCACATTTTTAATTATTAATACCTAAGAATTGCATTCAAGACTTAACTTAATTTATTATTATTATGCATGTATGTGCTTTTTGAAAAATGAATGCATATGTAACTATAAGTATTTAAAAATAAGGGCGGATTATATTATATTATTTTGTATATTAAACCTTTAAAATATTATTTAAAAACTGAAAATTTTCTCAATTTTCTGATATTTTCCAGAAATATCTATAACGTATGAAAAAATAATAATGCCTGTAATGTGGGAAAATTTGGTCATGAAAACACTACGTTCTGGATCGGAGCTGTTAAAAAAACGTTTTTCAAGAGTTTTTTTTTAACGAAAAAAATCCTAATCTGTTTAAAGTTTCAAATAAAAAAACTAACCAATAAAAGCAATGGTCTCTGCTTTGGAAATGGTCCTGACAAATGTCTCAAGGAATTATTTCCTGCACTGGAAGTAAGATTAAAAAATAAGAAATGAGTATGATTCCCAAAATTGTCATTTTTGCTACACATGTGTAACATAATAATGTGCTATTAATCAATAAGGATAATATAATATAGAAGTATAAGTAGAATTTTTTGTCATTTTAGAGCTAACTTCTATATATTCCAGCTTTCTGGCACAGAGGTAGTTCTGGGAGTCCCGGTTTGGGCATGGTTGTTTTTCTGTGTGCTGTCTGTGTGACTGTGCCCCCCGTTAAAAAGAGGCTGTGCAAGCAAATGAGGTGAGTGTGTAGCTACGTCGTACTCTTGGCCCTAATTGGCGCCAAAGAGACGCTCATTCGATTTAAAATCGCTGAAGGCCATCAGCGCGCTTGTTGAAAAATTTTATATTGAAATATTTTATACTGAATTATTATATTTTATATTGAATTATTATATTTTTATATTGAATTCAAATATTTTATATTGAATCAAAATCAATTACTATACAAAGCATTTCCCTTTACAGTATGGAGGAAAGCGAAGCCCTCTGCAACCGGCTGGCCATCTTGGTGAATGGCCGTTTCTGGTGTCTCGGTTCTATTCAACAACTCAATTCCAAATATGGCCAAGGATATACGCTGATCACCAAAGTGAAAAGAGAGGAGCAAAATAATATCGAAAAAATTGATGTAATCAAGTCCCATATTCAGAGTAATTTACAAGGAGCTAGTCTGAAAGATGATCATCAGGTGAGTTACAACAAGCTTAGATTTAATAACTTTAGCTGTAAGTCATAGACAGACTCTACGATCCACCACGAATTCGCATGGATTAACCATAAAACTGAATGACCGGGCCGCCAATACAACAACACTGTCGCGAATTGTGATTGAGACCTAATAGCCATCACCGGTCACAGTACAACCCTCCCCGTAGGAAGTGCGTTCCGTCATCGATGGGAGGAGTCCAACACCCCACCTATTAGTGTACCCACCAAGAAGGGCGAGGTCCATATTGGAAGCATCTCATCCTCAATTACGAGGTGTCCCCCCCTTCGGGAGGAAAATTTTTGATGTAACCTAAAACTAAAAATTCTTGAGATTATTCAAATTTTATGATGGAAAGAAGTATAATTTGAAAAGACCAGATAGAGAATTTCCGTTGGCAATCCATTTTGCTGAACAAAAGTCAATGTAAAATCATTTTGGAAATTCAGTCTGTAAGATTGCAATAATCTTAACTTTACATTGTCGTTAAGACAGTCATTTTTATTGATTTTTTTGGAAATGAATGCATCCATATTGTATTCAAGGTCTTATTGTTTTATGCAATATATTCCATTTCGAAATGAGTAGTTAGTAGATGAATGCTCCTTTTTAGAAGTTACTCTACAGCAATCAAACAGCAAGAACATGAACGTTAGTACATCAATTATGACTATCAGACATTTTACTGTAACCAGAAAGGCAAGACGTAACTTATTTCCAATCTTGATATTGATAACTATCTCCGGTGTCATTTAAAGTGTATTGTAATTTGTTCATTTATCTGAAAACTCGCTAGAAGGCGTAGTAATTGATAAATCCATAAATTTTAATCTACAAAAATCATCACGAAATTTTTTCAATAAATACAAATTTTCCTTTCTTAATTTAAACTTCAGACTTTTTCACCTTCATTTACTACCCTGTAATAATTAGATTTTTAGACCGATTCCATTAAACCTGCAATTTTAATATGCATACCATATACTAAATTTCAGCTTTTGAGTCTCTGAGTGTTTGATTTGCTGTGTTCATTGGCAGGCAGCCAAGCATAAATAATTACAAAAGTAATTTTTCGCATTTAAAGTAATCTAAAACGTAGAAATACCTAAATAGGCCGAAGTAGAGTTACGTTAAAGTTAAGGTAATTTTTATTTATACACTCATGTCCATAAATTACGGATAGTGCAAGTCCAGGAAAAGAATGCGTCAGATGCAAAGCAAATGTAATTTGTAAATCCTATTTATTAAACAAAGGTAAAGAGGCCGACCTTCAGGCACAGAGGTGCCGCGTCTTCCCCATGTTCTGGGAGTCCCGGGCTCGAGTCCTAGTTTGGGCGTGGTTTTTCTTCTGTGTATTATTTGTGAGATGTGCGACTGCCCCCCCCCCTTGTAAAAAGGGGCTGTGCAAGCAAGTGAGTGTGTACCTTAGGCGTACTCTTGGCCTTAGTTGGCGCTACTTCAAAAACAAGAAACGCTCCTGTCGGCTTAAATCTGCTGCTGTATCAGAGGGGGGCTTGACCAAAGGCAAGTGCCATAAGTAACAACAACAAAAGCAGATCCCTTTCTTCCTTTACTCGTTCTATGTGTTGTGAGGTACTTTTGGAATCTCTGATACAATTTCCTTACGCCTTTCTTACAAAAGTACGTTTGACTTTTGATAACATGGTTAAATTATCTGAGATAATATTTTATTTCTCAGAAGAAATGCATTGTTTCATAGAAAAACTATTTATGCTGCAAACAGAGAATTGTTTTTAATTCAGTATTCTTTTCGCAGCCCTATGCTCGTTTTCTCCTGACACATTCTGAAAAAAATGCTATTGTTGCCTCTTCCATTAAAATCAAATTTCAGCATTTATAAAATTTACCATTCACTTTTACAGATTTCAAGATATTTATATGGCTCCAAAGTTTAAACTTACACATGTTTGAAAAAAATGGATTTAAGCCTATAGTCAACACGATAAAGTCGAAACGTAGCTAATTAGATTGGCGGAACTTTATTAGAATTATAGATCTTCATTAATTTCCGAACCAAATCGAGTTATCTAATTGTCTACTTGCTGTTTGAATAGACTATACAAACAGGTATAAGCTACAGGTTATTCTCCCGCTACAAATCTTGTAGATGCAATCTTGAATATTATTTTATCTCTAAAATTGCAGATCTGTATAAAGTTTTAGATTTAGACATTCAACAGAAAAAAAATGGATATCATATTAAATCGGAAAAATTTTGCATCATAAATAAGATGCATCACCATTTGTAAAAAAGTAAACAATGGGTATTTCCAATTTTGATAAAGAATGCGGAAGATGTAAATTTAGTTTATTATGCTGCATGTTTGAAGTAAAAATGCTGTGTTTCATCAATCTTCAAACGGCTTCGCTTTTTATACTAAAATGAAAAATCACGGGTGTATATATATATATATATATATATATATATATATATATATATATATATGAGTAAACTCATATTTGGATTATCTATTGCTTCCTGAAAGCCTAGTTCTGCTTTTCTTCTTTTCACAGTTAATTTTAGATACTAAAAAAAACTACTATTTTTTTCGTTCAACATAAATTTTCATATCACTATTTACTAACTGTTGTTGCTGTTACTTATGCCACTTACCATGGACGAGCCTCCTGCTGATATAGCAGCAGATTTAAGTCGAAAGGAACGTCTCTTGTTTTGGAAGTAGCGCCAACTAGGGCCAAGATTACGATTTAGCTACACACTCACCACATTTACTTGCACAACCGCTTTTTACAAGGGGGCCCAATCACACATCTCACAGATAGCACACAGAAGAACGACTATACCTGAACTGGGACTCGAACCCGGGACTCCCAGAAACACGAGAAGGCGCGCTACCTCTGCGCCAGAAAGCTGGCATTTACTAACTGTTGTGTTTGTATATATATATATATATATATTCTTTCAAGTACTTTTTTTTCATTGCTTGTCGAATGTATAATAAAGAGTCTGGCTGCAGTCACGTGGTTTGAAAAAAAGAATACATCATACTTTTTCTTCAAAATTCCTGCTTTGTTCTAAAATAAAAATAGTAAATATGTGGATTTCTATTACGGCCACGAATTTCATCTATGCCGATCAATTCGACGAAAGAAACTGCAAGAATAGCTTAAGCCATATTTTCGTAGCGCCTTTTGGTAATAAGTTATAAAATGAAACTATATTATGCATCTTTCACACACGGCCATCCACTAGAAGTTTAATAATACCTTTTATAGATGCCAAATCTTTACTAACGCCAAATGTCCGATAACATTGTTTCGATATATCATAGATATTGTTTGGAAATTCCGAATGATATCGTGTGATAATAGGATTCGCTTATAAAAGGATATTTTTCCAAATATTTTGGCCAACTTTTGTATCTATGAAATATATTGAGACTTATAAATGCAAAGGTTGGAATATAAAGAATAATAATATTTATTAATAATCTAAGGGAATAAAATGCA
This sequence comes from Argiope argentata, assembly GCA_026289955.1. NCBI lineage: Eukaryota > Metazoa > Arthropoda > Arachnida > Araneae > Araneidae > Argiope > Argiope argentata. The sequence continues at coordinate 18,520,645 of JAOUZG010026641.1, read as the reverse complement.
GATAAAAGGCTATTATAAAAAAATGTATAATAGAATTTTATTCATTTTTGAAGTAATGTTTTCCTAAACATTAAAATATTTCTAAAATTTCGACATGTAAACTTGCATTTTGTCACTTAAATTTCATATAATTGTTATGAGAAAGAAATCTAAAAATCAGACGCCCAATTTTTGTAAGTATAATGGAAGATACATTTGGCAGTATCATGAAAATTTAAAGCAAAGTTATATTAAATAATTTACCTGCATTTCTTATGTTTAAATATGTAGTAAATCATTCAAGCACACATTCCCCATCTCTCAGTTATTATGCCCTCCCCCAATAGGGGTGTACAAATAAAAAAGTACAAAACATCATTCGCATGCAAAGGAAAGAGCAGATACTCTTATAAAGAGCGTCATCCAATCGACGTGGCAGTGCATATGAAGACAGGGTGGCGTTCACGTTGCAGAATGCGACAATTGAGGAGGTATTTCGGAGACTACGCAGTTCCATCATGAACAAAAGACTGAGCTACACACGGAAGGTGTGATACTGCTCCTTGATAAGCCGCACAAGCCAAACTGGCAAAGTTCGACCATGGAAATCTCGACCATCCGCCAAACACTATGTCTCTCTACATTTTCCATGTGTTCGGTTCCCTAAAAACATCTGAGAGGGAAGTGCTTCAACTCGGAAGTCAAACTCAAGACGATGTGAAGGCCTGCGTCTCGTCAAGTCCACATGGATTCTGGGAACTAGGAATCCTTCGACTCATTCATCAATGGAATCGTTGTGCTGAGGCCTATGGTGTATACTTTGAATAAAGTCTTCATTTATACCCTTCTTTTCATTTGAACATTCCTTGCATCATAAGTTGTACTTCACTATCGAATATTTCTTATTTTATCGCTTATCAGATAACAAATATATGTAATTTGAATTTTAAATTTTAAATTTTTATTACAAACGAAAAGAAAATGAAGAATTTTTATACAGTACTATTCAATATAAATAAATTAAATCGATAATTTGTAATTTTTGAATTGCAATTCCTCCTCTCCAGCCCCCTTCTTCCAAAAAAATTCTATCAATGCAAAGAAAATGTTAATTTGTAGTGAGACGAGACTTTTTATAACTTCATTATGAGGTAGATTAAAATGGTAGACCTCAGGAATAGTTACTTTACTTTTTTTAAAGTTCAACATTTCACATGACAAAATAAACACGAACACGGAAAAACAACACTAAACTCTCTTAGAATAAAATCTAATGATGACTTCCAAGAAGGATCATGGGAAATATACCTTGATAATTATAAGGTACAGCCATCTATTGTGATAAATGAGAAGATAGCAAGGTTATCTAACCGCAACCAATTCCGATTACTGATTATTGGGGAAAGGCAAATCTATAAATAATTCTTAAAGTCCTATTAATATTTAGAAATAAATACAACTGAAAGCTCGGGTAAACTTTTTCTTATATATTATAATGCATCGTTAGAATTAATTTGTTTATCTTTATTGGATATTTCATCAAAATAGCTGATTTGGAGATATAGCATATTGTTTTGGTTCAGAAAAAATTGTGGTATGAGCATCAAAATAGCTTTTCGAGAAGAACGATGTAGATATTTTTCTTTTTTCAATTTAAGTTTGACAGTTAAGATGAATCAAATAATTACTTTGTTGAAAATGTATCGTAATTTCAAAATCGTAATCTTAAAATATTTTACCAATATCACACAGAGACTGATAAAATTCCTTCTTGACTTAATTCGGTTAATACTGATATATTTATTACAAATTGAGGAACGGGTATTCTAAAGTTAAAAGGATAATATAGTATATCCAACGACATTCAATATTTCTGTCAGAGTCTGATAATTGTCCGTTTCTAGAGAAAGAGTCTCTACATAATTAGTATATCAGGTTAGGTGTTGGTTATAATCATCAGTCTGATATTATTATAGCATGCTAAGGCATGAGAGAAGCAGGATCTCCAATCGTATTATCTAAGCCTGTCCTTGTAAACTTGATTATTCACTTTCCATACAAATGACCGAGATAGAACTCGCGTCTAGTATTAATATTCAGCTTCTCTCTCTTATCTAAGCTATCACCTATAATTCTTGCCAACAATTAACAACAATTGCATTGCTGCTAATTGCTGGCGACTGCGATGCCAAATAATATTTCATATACCGCCAAGCAGCTACAAATTATTATTTTTTAAGATCCAATTTTAGGAAATAATTCCTTTAATAGAAAATACCTGATTTCTAAATTAGGTAATTAGCTGAATTAAAGTTGGCGGAATGGAACAATAAAATGCAGACAAATTTAACTAAATAAAATATCTTTGCATGTATATTTTTTGAAGTTTCAGGGTAAAAGGGTGTGTTTATATACTAAGTTTGATTCATCTATAGACGTTTCCTTTTTTTAATTTTTTTTAATTATTTACGATCTATTACGCGCATACAAAAATGTATTTAATATCATCACAATGCGACGATATATCTACCCATTTATTAGAAAAATAAAAAGAGTTTTATTAAAAAATGCACGGAAAAATATTTAAACTTTTTTATTAATATGAAACAAAGTATTGTGCAAAAATAATGATATAATCAAAATAAACTTATAGTATGATTTTTAAAATGGTGAGAAAATACATTTTACACATAATTTTCTCTTGCAATTAGATATATATGTGGATAGTAAGAAAAAACAGTAAAATACTGATTAATATTTAATTAAAATTCTGAAAAACAATATTTAAATCTACATCTGTTAGCTAAGAAATAGCTAAATATCAAATCTGGAAACCTTTGATCCATAGCTTTGCTTACAAAATATGTGCCACTTTATTAATAAAATGATTTAAAAACCTACTGAGCCATTTTTAAAAAGCAAGAAAACGTGTTAAATTAATATATTACAAACGCAAAGAGAACCATGTAATTTTGAAATTAATATACCTCAAGAATAGTTTGAAATAAAATAAAAGTTGTGCTATTAGTTGCATATTTTAATTAGAAGAAATTTTTTTGGCATTGTTAATACTAACTTATTTAAAAGCGTAACTTCGGTCAAAAGAAATATTTTTTTAAACTTTCTATATTCAAAATAGTTAATAATGGTAGAATATTCTCTTTTCTATGATAAAGAATTAATCATTAAGCTACATTTCTTTTTAGGGTTGGTGAAAAGAGTAAAAATTTTATGCATTATTTTCTAAGGTTTTTATTTTGAATCTAATATTTACACTGAAAACTTTCTACACTGTTATTGTGAAAAAGGGTAAGGAAAAAAGAAACTTTTTAATATTTTTTTTCTTTTAATTCTTAATGATTTTCGTGACTACTAAAAAATATCAACCAATAAAAATCTTTAAAAAATAATAATAACATTTCTGTGTTATATATATATATATATATATATATATATATATATCATCTATTATAATAAAAATGGAGCTCGAAATGCGTTGCTAAGCGCAAAACTGGAGAACGGCTCGACCGATTCGGCTAATTTTTTGTTTAATAGTTTCGTTAACCCTCCAAGCGTCAAGCCCGCAAATAGACGGAATCTCTTCTCCCTTCAAAACGTTAAACCCGTGAATAGACGGAAATTTAAATCCACTTAAAACTGTCATTGCCCGTACTTTGACGGGTCCACTTTTTCGCTTCCCCCAAACTCAAGCTGCGAGATAATGAGAAAGAAATGTGAGATAAGGAGAAGCCAATCGTTATCAGTGGACGATAGGAATGCTGTCTTCCTGGTCGCGTTCTTTTAAGCAGTTTAAAATTTCGTTTACATTCTCAACCTTACTTTTGAGATTTTGAGAATAAATGCGAATCCACATTAAGTTTTAAATAAAAGGAATAAAACTGAACGTATGAAAATATATTACCGGAAGGAACATATATGAGTATTGTAATTAATAAATTCATCCATAAGATTTTAAAACTTTTTAGGGTGAAATAACTGTTAATCTTAAAAAATAAATATAAAATAAAAATGTGACATTTTTCTCTTTTATAACGTACTTTTATTTAAGGATTTTCGAATTAAGATTGCTTATGCAACTTATTTTTTTTTAGAAAAAAAAGACACTGAAATTATATGCTGAATTTTATTTAATGAGCGAGACGTTTCATCTTTGAATATTTTTTTTGTTTTCATTGATAAGTGTAATTAAAAACTGGGAGATATTTTATTTATATAAAATCCATAAATTAAAGTGAGTTTTTTAGAATGATAAGTTTTACATTCATTATATTAAATCATATATTTTTATAACGTAATAATTTATATATAAAAATTGATAATTTATTTAATTTGCATTTTTTTGTTTATGGAATTTCACATTCCTTGACGAATACAAACAGAAATTAAAGCATTGTAGAGATATTGTTTTTATATTTTTCTCTAGTTTTTAATAATATGTTCAAAGTTAAAATAAGCGCAGTTTTTATAGGTTATATTTTTTTAATCGAAATATTAATCTTATTTCACTGTACAGTCTCATGTATACAACACGCACTTTTGTGAATGTTAAACACAATGTTAAGCGACATTTTTATATACGTTTAATATTGAGTAATTTAATACGCAAATTTTAATGCTCGTGAAAGTAAATGAATGAATGAGTTAAAAGTTATAATATTTTTAAGTTAATTTAATCAAAGTTAAATAATTATACTTTGTGTTTTAAATTCTAATTTTTTTAACTCCTTGGTCTAATTTTATTTCATATCTTAGCATTAAAAAAATTAATGCATGCAACTGGCATTTAGATTACCTTCTTCTCTTGTTTGCAAAATTTGAGTTCACTAAAGGTGATTTTAGTTTATTTATCCAGTTTGTTCACAGGAGTAAGAAAAATTCAGAAATACTCACATTTCAAGTAATTTGAAATTCTTTATTCTTAATAAACTTTAGCCTCACGTTTTCATTTTTTAAAAACAGAACTTGTTTGAACAAGGGTGTCAGACACGCAGGTCTCTTACCAACATTTCTACTAAAATAGCGAACATCTTTACTGATAGTGAAGATGAATATTCGTTTTAGCGATCTCCAGATCAAAATGTTTGACCTAGGGCGAACATATTTTATCCGTATATAATTTGGGACTGGAAATAAACACCTCGGGATAAAATTATCAATAATTTTAATCAGATTTTTTATTACTTAAAATTACATAAAATTTTAACATTTATTCGCAATAAAAGTTGAAATTATCACAACATTATTTATAAAGTGTATAATTGTATTTATACATTTGAATATATCACCAAGAAAATTCATTCTTTAAGAAAATTAAGATCTTGAATTTTTTGTATCTTATTTAGTGACATGCTAATTATAGAACTTTCGCTTCAGCTACATGGTTTATTTGTAATTCAATAAAAAAAATTGGAAAATGATATGGCAAAAAAATTCGTATCACTGATAAAGAAAATTTTGAATTCACATTTAATGTACCAAATATATTTCTACTGTGTTATTTTCGAATGAAATGTAAAATTTTAACACTTTATTATTGCTTGAAAAAGAGTTTTTTCAGTCATGATGGATTTAAATAATTTTAAATTGAGATTGACATAGGAAAAAGTAATTTATTTATTAGATAAATTTGATCTCATTTATTAATTAAGTTTGTCATTTAATAATTAAAAAGAATTCAGGACACATCCTTTTAATTGAGATAAATTCGTAATCGTAAGAATTTATGCACTTCATTCGTAAGAATTTATGTATTTTTTTAAGAAAAATTCTTAAGAATTTATGCCAATTTGTATAATTTTATTCAAAGATTGATTAATTTAGTGATGAGCGTAATACCCATGCCTTTAGAAATAATATTTTGAAAGCGCATTTTAGAATACTAAAGTACATTGGAAATACTCTGAAAGAATTTTTTTTTCAAGAATTAAATCACTTGCACGTAATTTTGAAACATAATTTCACATTACGAGGGGATTAAAAATTTTGAGAAACTTATTACAATAAAAAAAATAATAGGCGAACACTTTCAATTCATAAAAATTAGATTCGTATCGTATTAAGTACAACAAAATTTATTTCTAATTTAAATTATATGTAGTGTTTCATGAAATAATCATAAATCCTCTAAAACACAACCATATTTTCTGAGTTTTCAATCCGTGTTATTTCGATCGGCTGAAAGAAAAATGCTCTTCGAAATCGAAAGACTGCGATAAGCAACAGCTGTCACTCACAACATGACATCGGCTAATCTGCCTCTCCCTGCTGTGCGGTAATAGCCGCAAAAGGGGAAAGCAATCCCTTTGTCCAAACTCTGACACTTTTAGGAACAAACCTGTTATTCAGACGCGCCGCTTTTCGTAAGTATTGCATTCAGAATATCGCCGCCTGGAGGGTTAAGACACGAGGATGGTTCTTATGGAGAGAAAAGATGAAAAAACTGCGAGGAAAATAGTTAAAACGACACTTTTCTAACTTTCCCGCCAAAAATCTGCATTTCCTTCCCCCACGCCAACTGAGTGAGATAGCAGGAAGTAATAAATTAGGATTTGTTTAGAAAGAAATACGCGGAGTCAGTTGGTTTTCATTCATAGATAACGGGATGTTTAAAAAAGAAACAAAATAGCTGCTTTTATTATTAGTCTGTATGAATATTTAATCTATGCCTGCTCAAAATAAAATTTCGTCACGGAAGAAAAAAAAAGAATAACAAAGTGAAAATAGGGTTTGTAGAAACAAAATTAGTGAAGAAAAAAAGGATAGAAAAAAAAGAAAAGAAAAGAAGGATGTGTGTGTATCAATATTATTTCCTCTGTGCGAGGCATTTTCCGAGCTTTTTTTAAACTTTCGCATCTCTTAAAAAACCAATTTTCTTTATTGTTTAGTGTGTTTATATTTATGAAAATTTGAATCTCATTATTCTATGAAAACGTAGAATTTTAGACCTTTCCCCCCACCATTTAAGTAAAATATCAATTCCGGGACAATCATTGCTCGGATAGAAAGAGAAAGATGAGTAGTACAATGAACAGAACATCTGAAGAAAATTATACTAAATAATATTCTAAATGAATTATATGATTATCAAAATTTGTTTGGTTTAAAAATATTTTGATGAAAAACCTGTTATGAGACACAGCTAAATAAAATATTATATGAAAATTTTAGCGAGCATTAATACTGGCGAACCGACTGGTCGCCAAGGGCGGCTAGTATTATAATAAAAATGGAGCTCGAAATGCGTTGCTAAGCGCAAAACTGGAGAACGGCTCGACCGATTAGGCTAATTTTTTGTTTAATAGTTTTGTTAAGACACGAGGATGGTTCTTATGGAAAGAAAAAATGAAAAAACTGCGAGGAAAATAGTTAAAACGACACTTTTCTAACTTTCAAGCCAAAAATCTGCATTTCCTTCCCCCACGCCAACTGAGTGAGATAGCAGGAAGTAATAAATTATGATTTGTTTAGAAAGAAATGCGCGAAGTCAGTTGGTTTTCATTCATAGATAGCGGGATGTTTAAAAAAGAAAGAAAATAGTTGCTTTTATTATTAGTCTGTATGAATATTTAATCTATGCCTGCTCAAAATAAAATTTCGGCACGGAAGAAAAAAAAGAATAACAAAGTGAAAATAGGGTTTGTAGAAACAAAATTAGTGAAGAAAAAAAGGATTAAAAAAAAAGAAAAGAAGGATGTGTGTGTATCAATATTATTTCCTCTGTGCGCGGCATTTTCCGAGCTTTTTTTAAACTTTCGCATCTCTTAAAAACCAATTGTCTTTATTGTTTAGTGTGTTTACATTTATGAAAATTTGAATCTCATTATTCTATGAAAATGTAGAATTTTAGACCTTTCCCTCCACCATTTTATCAATTCCGGGACAATCATTGCTCGGATACAAAGAGAAAGATGAATAGCACAATGAACAGAACATCTGATGAAAATAATACTAAATAATACTTTAAATGAATTATATGATTATCAAAATTTGTTTGGTTTAAAAATATTTTGATGCAAAACCTGTTATGAGACACAGCTAAATAAAATATTATATGAAAATTTTAGCGAGCATTAATACTGGCGAACCGACTGGTCGCCAAGGGCGGCTAGTATATATATATAAAGAGAGAGAGAGAGAGAGAGAAATAGATAAAAATTTTAAAATTTATTTATTTTAAAAAAATTTATTTCATTTCATTTCTAAAACATTCTGACAATAACACCACTGTAATAAAAATGAACTTTTAATGTAAAGAGTTACTTAAATATTTTATATTACGGATTTAAATTCTACAAGATATATCGTAAGAATTATATATATCTTGAAAATAAGTAATGATATCAGAAATGAACGTTAAATTTAGGTATTTAGATAAAGTTTCCCCCATAAGATACTGTAAGATATATCGACGATTTCGTTCTGTATTTCAATTGTCGCTCAATATTCAGAAGATACTGGAGCAAATCAATTGGGTATTTGCGCTCGTGATGTTTTGATATAAATTTCCGATAGATAAATCAGATATATATTTTTTTAGAAATTAACAAACTTCATTATAAATTATTGAAACCTATGTCAACAATCACTTAAGTAGATTAAATGTTTAAGATTCATTTATTTGTTCAACCCATCGATAAGATATAGCTAATAAAGTATATTATTTTCAGATAAGGCCAAGAAAGTACAGCTTGAAAATGTCTGCTAGATTATGAGAAAGCTTGCATTCATTAATGAGAGTCAAACTGAATGTAATTATAATTTCATATAGTGATGTGATTTAAAATGTATTTTATTTGTAACTTACATGCCGGCTTTCTGGCACAAAGGTAGCGCGTCATCCTTTTGTTCTGGGAGTCCCTTGTTCGAGTCCCGTTTCGGGCATGGTTGTTCTTCTGTGTGCTATCTGTGAGATGTGTGACTGTGCCCCCCTGTAGAAAGGGGCCGTGCAAACAAATGTGGTGAGTGTGTTGCTAAGTCGTACTCCTTGCCCTAGTTAGCGCTTCTTCAAAAACAAGAGACGCTCCTTTATTCTTAAATCTACTTTTGCATTAGCGGGGGGCTTGCCCATAGGCAAGTGCCGTAATTAACAACAAGAATTTGTATCTTAGATGAAAAATTCCAATTAATATGCATATACTTCCATACATAAATATTAAATAAATATTTATAGTTACATTTTCGATTTTTATTGCTGCATTCTAAACCAAAAAAATGTTTCTAGCAATATGTTGGATTCATTTGCAGCGCGATCACTGCTGGATACTTACTAATTTCTGATTCGTTGCCTCTAATAAGGTCATTCTGAAATTGGAATATTTAAGAAAATTTGCATTTGTGTATTCTTAGTTTTTTTGCAAATTTATATTTCTATAAAATATTCTATATCAAAAGTGTAGATTTAGAATGCTTTGATATTTTGTCCTTTATGTTTGGACTTTATAGATTAGACACATAGATTGCTATGAGTTATAATTTTTATAGCTTTATAGAGCAAACACATAGATTTCTAATATTTAAATGTTTGATAAATATTTAAAGCCTTTTTTTCTAAAATAGGCGATTACGTAAAAATGTCAATTTTTTACGAAATTCCAATTTTTTATTTTATATTTTTAATGTTTTAACAAGTTTCTTTATAAAACAATAAGAATTTTATATCTAAATCTGTTTTTTTGGAATGTTTTTATTGATATTTTGGCATTTACATATGTTTTAATATTATTTTACATTTTTACATACTATTTTCTCACATTCTAGTCTTGGATAGAATTTTTATGCAAAATAAAAACTCCCATAAATAAATATTTAATATATTTGTAATTCATATTTGGTATAATAATTATATATTTGTTGTTCAAATTTGGTATAATAATTACATATTTGCTATTCAAATTTCGTATAATAATTTCTAAATATGTTCTGTTGTTATTGAACGAAAGAAAAGAAATATTTTATTCATTTAGGAATATTTTATGATAGTTTTAATACTTGATAATGACAAAAATTTCGGATTATTCATCAATCTAACGCAATAATTAAGGAATTAATAGAAATACGGACTATTTTTAGTTCAGAAACTAGACAATATGTTCTTTACGAAATTTGCGAAATTTTAAATAAATCATTTTATAAACCTCTGAATTTGTAGGTTTTTGCTTTATACCTCTTTTAAACCAAAAATGCCCTTTTTTCCAATGATTAAAAAATCTTTGTAAAAAATTGATGGAAAACTCAACTGTTGTATTTTGTTCATAGACATTTTTTCATCCTTTCAAATGAAAATAATTGAAAATATAAGTTTTTTTTAAAGTTTAAAAAAAACAATCCAGAGGGTAATCAGATACATAAAACGCTATATAAAAATATAATGCTTTTCTCTTAATTTTTTTAAAATTTTTCTTTAACACCACATTTTATAGATCTCTTATTCCCTTTTATTATATTAAAGGAATACGAGAATACTTTTATTTTATTATACCTCGTATTCCCTTTTATTACATTACTTTTGAGTTATATGATGATATTAATAGTTATTAGTATTATTTTATTGTTAATCTATAAGGCATGAATTTCATTTTGTTTTTCTTAGCTATATTAATATTCCAATTTATTTCTTTTAAAGAGGTTTTAATTAATTATTACATTTGTCTATTGCTTTTATTAAAGTGAAAATCTATTTTAAAGGCAGCATTTCAGGAGTCAAAAAACAATGAGAATCATTTGAAATTTTCTATTTTTAATATTAATATTTAATAGCGTATTAAATGAAGGAATAAAATGGATTGCTATACACTCCTGCGATTAATTCCAATATTGTTTCACAGCTAATTGCTTCTTAATGAAGTTAAATTTCTTAACGAGAAAAATCTGTATTATTTATCAGCATTATTACTCAGCTAAATCTCTTCATCAGAGTTTATTATGAACTAATTAAATTAGATCCTAATCCGTTATATTCTTCTCTTCCTGATTACATCATTATTCGTGCTTTCAAAGTCAAGAGAGTTCACGTCTGATGATCCTAATAGGAAAAGACAAAATAGAAGCCTAATTAACACTGCATCAAGTGCTCGGTAATTAGACCACTAAGAGGTGAAATCCATTCTTGGCAGAAGGGTTTCAGCTTTTGAAACTGAAAATTGATACCTGTCACGAGTGCAGAAATGTTTATTTGGTGAACATGAGTTGATGAAGGATTAAATAAAGCTAATGAAAACTTAAATTCTATTAAAGACACATTTAATGGAAATATCTCTTTTAATATTGCTTATATTTAAAATTTGATCTATTTTTAGCAGTCATTTTTATTAACAAAAACTTCCCTTTATTATAACCGTGCGTAATAGCTAAATTCAAACATATATCCGGGTAAAGATATATATTTTCTGATGATAAAACGTTTTAAATAAAGAAAACAATTATTTTTTTATATAACTGAAATCTAGAAATTCGCAATTGTAATTTTACGAAAATCTAAATTATTATATAGTTGTTTGGCCCGATTAATCACATATAATAAAATATTCTTGCTGCACAAATTTTTTTATTAGAAAATGTCTCCCTTTTCTGTGATGAACAATAATAGAATTATTATATTTTTAATTTGTTTATTTTAACCAATTAAGTGGCATCTCATAAAAAGACAAAAGTTTTTCCTAAAAGAGGGAATTAAAATGATCTAAAAATGGCTAAAATAATGATTATTTATCCCTTGGTTCGTTTTAGGCGAATGAGGGAGAAATATTTTTATTTAAAATATTAAGGCACAAGATTGTTTTAATATGCTTAATAGAGACAGAGAACTGCATTTAGATTTCATAACAATCAAATCATAATTTTTTTTACTCAAATAATATAAACAAATAATTCTTTAATTCTTTAAAAAATTCCAACTGAAAATATATGTAAATTTTCAAAAATTTACATTTATCTTTTGGGTTATGAGTAAATGAAATAAATTTATACATGCATATAACAATCTACGGTATATCAGACTTTATATTGAAGGGATAAGAATATAAATATTAAAGTTTTTTAACTGAATAATTGTAGTTATTCTTTGGTTCTACATGAGACGAAAACATTATAGGTAAATAAAGATTGCTACAGTGTATATATATATATATATATATATATATATATATATATATATATATATATATATATCCCATAGAGCTATTTTATTTAACCATCATCTGCCCTCATTTAGCTTTGTCCACACCCGATGATCAATGTAATTTAAAGCAATTGTTGTAAAAGGTTAGATCATTTCTCAGAGGACGATACTTTTAATTAGTACAACATTCCAGAACAACGCCATCTATCGAGCTTTTGAAAAACTGTCCTAATTAAAATTGTACCAGAGGCCCACTAACATCGGTAAAGGAAAGACATCTGTCACCACGCTTCAGCGGTTCCCCCTCGCAAAGTACTATGATGGCTATGAAGTAATATGTGTTCAGTCATAATGTTTTCCTACTTCTAACGTCCTCCTAGAGGAAATAATATAACTTTCTGTTTAGTTAATATCTCCATGTTTTATTCTCTTTTAATATTTCCTTGTAAATACTCCCCCTGTAAATATTCCCCTTTAACTCTAAATAAATTCTTTTATATTTTTTTAAAGAAGTCTCTTCATCCTCCGTTTGCATTATTTTAATCTTGGTTTAGAAACTAACCTGTAAATATTTAAAAAACCCTAAACATCACGCCACTAAATCCTCGCTATCAGAAGAGTTTAATTTTTTAAATAT
>JAOUZG010026641.1:18462606-18507793 GCA_026289955.1 Argiope argentata | reverse complement strand
TATATATATATATATATATATATATGTGTTAATAGAATTTTAGAGAACACATTTGACTTGCTTCTAAAATTATTTAAAAGTTAAATTCATTAAAATGAAATTTTATGCGATTAAAATTAATTTTGTTAATAAGTAAAAAATTTAATTTTTAACGGTTTCACAACAATAATTTTTTGAAAATATTTTTTATAATCCTTTAATGTATCCTATTTTCTCCCTTTATCTATATTCAATACTTGTGATATTGCATTATAAATGGAATGAGAGGTTAATTCATAGTTTTATATGCTTCAATTTGTAACAGTATAATTTAACGTATAAGAATTTAGTAGCTTTTGTAAAACACCCCCAAACCACTTAAAAGAACGCATTTCTTCCATCACAGTAGATTTTGATTTCCAAATGAGTTTCAAATCTTAGCAAAATATATATAAATCCTTGAAATTTAATCAGGAATTAGTAAATTATAATGGTCCTTTAACCGGTGTGTGTACTTTTCAAGCTGCAAACATAAATACCCGATTAGGAGTAGCTGAAAGCTAATTTTGCAACCAAACATTCATTTGCATTTTCTGCACCATTCATTTGCATACTAACTTTCTCTTAAGAGGCAAGGGACAAACAACTCTTCGAGAAATTATTATATTACAAAAGTATCCCTTTAATTTTTCCTCAGAGGAAGATTTATTCTAGTGGATTTTGCTGCCGTGAAGAACTCAGAGTGATAAAGTTTCCTCTCAGCCCCATCGCTGCTTATTCCGGAGGAAACTTTGCTGAACTTTTGAGAAATGCCGAAGAAAAGTTCTCTAACTGATAAGTTCCTAGTAAATAAGGAACCTGAGAACAGGTAGTATCATCTGGCAATTAGGTTCAGGAGGATTTGCATTTTTTGAGGTGAACATGTTTATGGATGGAATCTAAATCTAACAATTCTGTGAAAACTGTTTAGGCTATTCTTTGATTTTTCGTTTTAACTTTCTGGTAAGTGGGCCAGGAAGAGCCTGTATATTAGGAAGTGGGATTTTCATCCCTTGGGCTGTGAGTGCGAACCCACCAGCTGAAAGCTCTCCGTGTGTCTGGTGGCTGACGCACGTTAAGTCTGGTCACAAAATCCAAAATGTCGAGAATAATACCTTTGGGGATACTGGGGCAGAGATGATTGTTCTCTGTTTCAGATCTAAATTACAATCTGTGGATGAATGAATGAATGAAATGCATGAATGAAGTCCACCACGAAAAAGGGTGCGTGACGTACATGAGCAAGAAGTCAGACTTCTGCCTTCCGGTGCTCAGGGGTTTCTACTCCCAGAAGCTATTGCAGCTCTCCTTCTCTTTTAAAGTAAAATATGAGAACAACAACAGACTTTCTAGAAAGTTTTATAATAATCCGTATTTTATAGAAAAGATTATACATACTAAGAAATAGTTGAAAAGCCGACTTTTTGGTACAGAGGTAGCGCGTCTTCCTCGTGTTCTGTGAGTCCCGGTTCGGACAGGGTTGTTCTTCTGTGTGCTGTCTGTGAGATGTGTGAATATGCTCCCTTGTAAGAAGGGTCTGTGCAAGCGTGTGTGTGTGTGTTTCATTCTCATATGAGCTAGAAGTCAGACTTCTGCCCTCGGGTGTTTAGGGGTCTATACCCTCAGAAGCTACTGCACCCCTCTTTCCGTGGTAAAAAGGAGACACGACATCATCATCATCAATGGTTGAAAAAGCAGGTATCTATCGCTCGGGAAAATAAAAAATGGCTGTTGCTCGTTTATTATAGGGTATCTAATTAAATTATACTGAACCCAACTGCAAATCTTAAAATACGAGAGAGAGTCAAAAAGTAAAGTGATAGGCGACTAATATTCCAGCGTCTTCATTCGTTATTTTTTGTAGTCTAAAAGAAAGTATAGTAATAAAACATCAAGATGATGATCTCATGTCCACTTTACAATGGAAAGGGTGCAGTAGCTTTTGAGGGTATGGACCCCTGAGCAGCCAAGGGCAAAAGTCTGACTTCTAGCTCATATGAGGATGCCATACAGTCATTCGCTTGAATGACCCCTTTTTATAGTGGGTACACACACCCATAGAACACAGAAAAACAACCATGCCATGACCTGGACTTGAGCCTGGGACGCCTAGATCACGAGGAAGATGCGCTTCCTCTGTGCCAGGACGCTGGTAAAACATCACTATTGCATCATTAAAAATTGTAAAACATCATTAAAATTGTATTTACTGTTACATTAAATATATTCACACTAATAATTTCATAGCATTAACTTCATAGATTTCTATCCATTTTTTTCTTTTAAAAATATTAAATTTGTTTCAGAGACATTTAGATTCGAAAAAATCTACATGAGATAAGAGGTAGATATAAAAATTGAATCTAAAATAAAATATTATCTGAAAATACCTCCCAAGAATCTTCTTGCCATCTCCTTTGATGTATTGGATTTCAAACTGAATATCAACTAGTTCACGTGATCGATTTGTAACTCTTCAAACGTTGAAAGCTAACTTCGCAGAAAATGCAGGCGAGGTTTCCGAATCTAAACTGCACTCATTTTTCAAAACTTTTTTTTGAAGCAAAGTTTATAAATTTGATACTTCTGAATTGCAAATATGGGTTGATATTTCATATTTCAAGTAAATAAAACGGAATATATTTTTGAGGTCATTTTGTCTGACAAGAAAGATAAAAATATTCAATGAAATATTGTTTTGAGAATTTAAAAATTAATTTCATTCGTGATATCATTTGCTATTTTAAAACCTTATATTATTCTCACAATGTACTTAGGTGAATTTAAACCTGAAGAATAGAAACTTAAATATTTCTTAATATCAATATTTTTTTAACTTATTTTTATTACAGTGGCATTATTGCCAGATTTTTTAAAGTTAAAATAAAATGATTACATATATTGTTACAAGCGGGCGAGCGCCACAAAAGGCACCGAAGATGGCGACGTTTGGGGAGGAGCTTTGCGCCAGCTTGGTTTGTTTGGCGAAAGGAATAGTGTAGTAGCCGCTGGATTGCTCGTGGTGATCTTCATAATAAATGTCGCGTACTTAATTGATAAGTTGGGTTTTTTATAGATATATTTACGCATCATAAAACCAACTGCGATGTTTGGTGCTGACACGGGCAGAATTTTCGGGACATTTATTTTTTCAACTAACACTTCCTACAGTATAACCATTTTCGGGGCAATAATATTCTATATAAAATTTATCTAATATTCTATATAATATTTGCCTAATAATCTATGTCTTTTTAACTAACAGAATTTTAAGAAAGAGAAATAGATAGAAGTTATCTAGAAATATTTTGTTATAGTTTATCTGCCAAGAGATTTCTCGAAATATTTTTGCTGAATCAATTTATCTAATAATTTCCCAATTGATATCCTTATCCTTAGATAATTTTACGGTTTATAATTTTATGTTTAAGATTTATTTTACTTCATTCGTATACAAAAATCTCTAAAACAGATGAAATAAAAATATCCATAAGAAATATATATATATATATATATATATATATGGAATAAAAGACAAGATCAATTTATTAAAACGGTTCCAAACAGGTTTTTAAATTAAGTGGTCATGAAATGAATGATTTACTTTATATGAATTTGAAAATAGTATATTATACTGTGAATTTTTACGACATTAAATATTATTTTGTATGCGAACATAGCATTTATATTTAAATACAAAAATTATGTATTAGTTCTTTCTTCTATTTTGACCACTCAATAATATTTTATAAATAGATGTCTATAAAAATCTTTAACAGACCTTTTTTTAAAAAAAATCAAGACTTTAATAATTTAAATTCTGTTAAAATATACTTTTTATATAACATATTAAAAAGTTGGGTATGATATTATTTAATTTGATTTAGATATATTTATAATAGCTTGGAAACGGCAATAAATTCTCTATTTACTTGCCTTTTGTTCCCAAAATTCAGATTTTATAAGTTTATAAGGCATTTATTAAGAAAATGTTTGATTGCATATACATCTTTTAAATGATTGTTCATTCCTAGGAAAACATTTTCACTTTCTTTTTCATTTTATATCCTTATCTGTTGATTTATTAATAAGAACAACATGTAACAAATAAAAAAATAATTTGCAAGTGCTTCATAATAATAATATAATTATGCGGTATACTATGTAAAACTAGAGATAAAAAACAATTTATTATTGTATTCGTGACTTTACATAATTTTATTTAGAGGACAAAGACCCATTCTTAAATGTATTTTAAAGCTATGAAAACTAACATCGGAATACTTATAATTATTCCCTCATTTCTACAAAGGAGCGTATAATGTTTCTTTTCGAGACATGTTTTCGACTAAAAATGTCTGGAAAGGAAAAAAAAGAAAAAGAAACTATTTTAATAAGCATCTGTAGATGTTTCCCAGTTATATAAATCATGGGCACAAATCTAATACATAGTTGCAAAGATTCCAGACATATTTAGCATTTCTGGAGCTTTGCATAAAGAATGGAGATTCTTGATTTAAAATAGCAACAATGTTTCTTGTTTTGTTTTATGTTTTTCTATTTGAAATATATTCTGTAATCTGAATTTTTATTATTGCGTTACCTTTTTTCTTTTAACAAATTCATATAATTATTTTTATTGAAATTTAACTTCGGAATATCAGTAACATTATCTTATAATTGAAAATGCTACAATCGACTTTATTATAATTATCATCATATATTGTTATATAGAATTCTACAGAGTGAAATTTAGAGCTGATTTAATTTAGTTTAGTTACATAAATGTTCCATTGTAAAGCAGCAATTGGGCTATTCTGGGAAAGGCATACTAATTTTGAGCAACGGGCAGATGACGAGGACGCCACCTGAGTTGGTATCTTCCTTCTTCATACCACATCAGTTGGAGGATATTTGGCCTGGCGGATTCAACATGCATAAGACCCCCTTACACGACGATTTTTCGTGGAACCGGGTTTGGAGCCTGAAACCCTACAGCTCACACGCCAAGGCCTTATTTCCAAACCAACCAGGCAAAAAAATCTAGAGCTGGAATTATAATCCAAACAGCATTAAAAATATTGGTTTTAAAAATGACCTTTTCCAAGTTTTTATTTCAAGTTTTAATTCATCATCATCGTATTTGAGAAATATTAAAAGTGCACTGAGATTCCTTCTCAATTTTAACTAAACTTATAATCTTTTTTATTTAAATTCCGAAAAGAATGTTTTTTTTTGTTCTTAACACATTTAAAGCAGTTTGTTTCTAATTATTTCTATTGTTTGAAAGGAGGAAATCAATCTTTCCGGAAATCGCACTAACCTGAGGAAATGCATGATATGAAGAAAGCATCGCTATTTGCGGGTGAAATTTAACTCTGGGGAAATCTGGTAATATATATAAATGTTTGTAATTATACATTAATATTTAAAATTAATTTCAAGATAAAAGTCTTTTATTGTAGGCTATCATATTCCATATATTAAATAAATATATTATATAAGGAAATAAATCTCGCATTATTCATGCTTTTAACTAGTGATAGAGTCATAATTTTTTTTTCTTAATTGCTAAATGTTCGATAAAAATTAATTCTGTTCAAACCAGAACCTTCCAGAGTTAAAATGTTGCACATTTGTTAAAACACGATATATTAAAAATATTTGCTCTCTAAAAAGTTAAATTAATCAATCAATATCTTAAAACTAAACTTTGTAACATTTTTAAATAGCAGATAAATATTAAATAAATTTTCAAATAACAAAGAAAGAAAATAAATTCACATCGTTTATTATTAATAATTATATTTTAATATAAGATTTTTTTCTTAAATGTTAGATAAATTTAATTCTTTTGAAATAAGAGCCCTTTAGAATTAAAATGACGCAACATTTTTAAAAACACAATATATTTTATTTATTTTTTCTAAAAACATAAAAATAACCAATTGATATTCTGAATTTATACTTTGTACCATTTTTAAAATAAGAACGCATTTTTAATTCTTTCTTTATAAAATAAACATTGTCTAAAAATTAATGCTATGTTTTATTAATTCAATATTTGTTATTTACCATCATGCTTTTTAAAACATGCCTTTTCCTTTATTAAAATTAATAATACCTATTCTTAATCTTTGTTTTAAATCTCAAATACTGGGTAGCAATATTTAATCTTTATACCGATAGGAAAATAAATAAGCTATTTTATAAGTTTCTGTGAAAATAAGCTAGTAAAATATTCAAACTAGTTTGGATATTAGCAAACGATATGTTATGGGAAAAAATAATGTGTCAAATTAACCACTACCTCTTTTTTTTACTATTTAATAAGATGGCAATATGTATTTTGGAAATATATTTTGATTGAAAAAGAGATCATTTCTATAATTTACTTATAAACGTAGTTTTAATATTGAATTATGATTTTTATGAATGGTTTTATTTTTGCTTACAACTATCAAAATTCGATAAATCGATGCACTTATAGTATACGGGCAAAACAGTTAAGCGGTTTTGCCCGTTACAGTTACAAAACATTTTTAATTTTTATAAAATGATAAGGAGAAAAAAGACCAATGATACTATTGAGTTATTTTTCGTGACGTCACTGTGACGTAAAAGCCTTTTAAAATTAATACATAATGGTAGAAGATTGTTAGAATTTTTTTAAAAATTCTTCACCCAAAACTAATTTTTATAGGAAAAGTATTACCGTCTTTGAAAAAAGACTAAAGGGAAAATAACGCACATTTTAAAGATTAAGATCAAATCATGCACGAATTCTTTTTAGATGTAGATGTTCAATTTTTGTAGTCATTCATAAGTTAATCTTAGAGTAAAATCTTTTGGCATTATGCCAGATTTACACTCGGCCAATTATAAAACGGCAAGTAAGCTACGCATGCGCAGAAAGTTTGAAAACTGCTGTTTGGTTGATGATATTGTCTCGACGGGACAACTACTAGTCGCTTTATTCTATTTTTCTTTACTGATGAGTTTGTAGACTTTGGCGGATTTTTTGGCGTTAAAAAATTGATCACTTATCGTAGATTAATTCAGACATTTATTTTTACTCTGTTTTTTCTGATGCGAGGTTAAGATTATTAAAAAAAATTTTTGCCATTTCTCTTTTGAAGTTTTCCAAATTTAGGTATATTGATCTTTTTTTATTTTATCATGCTTTTTTGTGTAAAAACTTCATTTTAATACGATGCGCTGATAAGAAGAAAACTTCAAAGATGAGAAAAAACAATCATTTATAACCAAGCAAGGAATGCTTTAATACATCGTATGAAATTTTGCTAACATTAATCAATTCCTTTCTACATATGCGCTGCCTAGTAGTCGTCTTATAACTGGCCGAGTATTAATCCAGCATTATATTACTTCAATTAAATGTTGTTTTTGTTGCGAATGGCACTTTATGAGCCCACTGAGTGATATGTCAGCGATTTAAGTCGAATGAGTGTCTCTTGTTTTTCAGTAGAACACTAAGTCCAAGAGTACGACGTAGCTACAGAAACGTGAGAACTCTTTTTACGGGGAGATCTTCATTCAAGCATTTCATTCATTCATCCACAGATCTTAATTTAGATATGGAACAGAGAACGATCCCCTCTGAAGTAGTACCCCCAGTGGTACTACTCTAGACATGGAGGACTTGATAGCCATGAAAGATTTAATGCGTAATAGTCATCATACACACAGTCTTCGGCTGGCGGTTCGAACAAGCAGTCCAAGAGATGCGTGCCACCGTCCTACCTACCAGTCTATATCAGCCCTTTTTTTTCAGTTAAATTGGAATAAATATTATTTTATGTAACTTAGATTATATTTTGTTGTTGTGCATAAAGAGTAGTGTCTATAAAGAGTTTCTGCTACTAAAAAATGAAGGTACTTATGATTTAGACCGTCTTTGCCAACGGTTTAGTTACTCAT
Organism: Argiope argentata; assembly: GCA_026289955.1. Taxonomy (NCBI): domain Eukaryota; kingdom Metazoa; phylum Arthropoda; class Arachnida; order Araneae; family Araneidae; genus Argiope; species Argiope argentata. Next base: position 18,499,834 of record JAOUZG010026641.1, on the reverse strand, counting down.
TGGCGACGGATTTAAATTTGGCGGTAAAGATCAATGGCGGCAAAATGGTGGATGGTAGTTAAAATTTGAAATTTTTAAAAAATAATAGCGGTTTTTACCATAATTGGCAGTTTAGCGACTCATTGACGACGACTTCAAATGTGGCGATAAAGATGGACGGCCTAATACGTTTCAAAATGAGTTAATTAGTTAAATGTATCAGTTAACCAAGCTATTTGAAACCAGTTTTTGACAAAAAGAGTTCAGAAGCGGCCATTGTGAATGGAAATTCTTTAACAAGGAGAATTAAAAAGGAATTGTTAGTTAATCAAAGAGAACTTCCCAGATTGGTATTTTTGAATTATTGAATGTGAATTTTTTTGGTCATTTACAACCAATTCATTAAAAAAAATGCAAATACAATGAAGCATTCCATGATACATCAGTTTAAATCGATTGCTTTACTTTAAATAACAAAATCATACTCTCTAACACTTTTCATCTTTCGCGAAAAATCACTAACAGTCAAGTTATCTCTTTTAACTCAAGTTACAAATTGCCCTAACAAGTATTTTCACCATGACCCAAATCAATTTCATTCATGGCAAGGCTATTAACGGGCCGTTGGGGAAATTATGAAAAAGAGTAATAATGGCTTAAACATACTTCGTTGATAGTTTCAGGTTTGCCATTTGAAAAATCTCCATTGTTCGAATTCCTTTATCAAGTTATGATGTAATTTTAATGGATATTTCGGTGATTTTTTTAAATATGAGTACATTTAAAAATTGGAAATTCATTTTTGGCAACAAATTATCAATGTAGTTAATCTACTGGGAATTATTCTAATCAATTTATTTAGGCATTTTAAGATTTTCAATTATCAGGATCTTTAAAAGTTAAATTTGTACAAGTTTTTCATAAGTTTGATTATTTAACTAAAAGGAAAGGATATTTTTTTTGAAATTTTAATATCTTATTTTCATTTAATTGGATAATATAATATCAAATGATATACGCTAAGTTTAAAATAAAAAAAAACTAAGCGCATACTAGGTTTTTTATTAATTCAGTATAAAATTTTTAATTGTTGTTTTTATTACTACCAGAAAAATATTGAATAAGTACCATTGTTTATTAATTTTATTTTTCAAAACCCAAACACAGTGAAGGTTAAAATAGATGAATAAGTCATTGTTAAATAAAAGAGAATGTGTCATCAAAAGGTTAAAACGACAATAAATTAAGAAATTATTTTTGTCCTTCAGATTTTAGAAAATATATTACAGATATTTCCTGGCTGAAGTGTCCACATTTTGCTATTATAACAAAATAAAGTCAATAAACAGAATAAGACAATGATTGAATGCTGTTTCCATGGGAATCCTACATTCAACTATTTTTATTTAGTTTTCAAATATGTTGGAAACCTTTTTGAAGCATTTTAATAAAATATATATTTTGTTCTTCATTTTTGTCGCTGTTTTTACTTATGGCACTTGTCTTATGGGCAATCCCCTGCTGATGAAGCAGCAGATTTAAGCCGAAATGAGCGTCTCTTGTTTTTTTTTTTTTTTTGAAGTAGCGCCAACTACGGCCAAGAGTACGACTTAGCTACACACTCATCACATTCACTTGCACAGCCCCTTTTCACAGGGGGGCACAGTCACAAATCTCACAGATAGCACACAGAAGAACAACCGTGCCGAACCCGGGACTCACAGAACACGAGGAAGACACGCTACCTCTGCGCCAGAAAGCCGGCGTTCTTCATTTTTTAAATGCTATATTAGTTTTAATATCATTTCATCAGAATTGAAGTAATTTTAACGAAAATAATTTCAATTAAATGATTTAATTTGCCGAAAAATATAAACTCAGAAATCATAAACGTTTATTTAAATTCTTTTTCATAGATCTCTAAAAAATTATAATTACTTTATAGAAAAGCATTACATAATGTTTCATAATATTGAACAAAATTATGAATTTCAATGAAAAAATTCTCTAGTCTTCAGGAATTTAGTATTTTTAGTAAATACTTCCTTTGGATAATCTGGTAACACATAAATAAAACTCTCTTTTATGTTCCATTGCTATTTCCTTTTAAATATTGAAATCCTTTTAAATACATGAATCACATGAATCTTGGGTTCCATTATTATAATGGAGTTTGAATAACCATAAATCAAGATCATGAAAATAAAGAAGAAAAAATCAGCAATAGAAACGTAACTGATGTTGAAGTAATGAAAGAAAATATGCAAGGGAAATATTGAAGTTTTTTTTTATTCTTCATAATGTATATTATGAATAAATTAGTTTTCATTTTCCTCTAAATTTTATTTTACGACAAACTTCTCTTCTCAAAACACAATAGAAAAAACTTCCTTGTAATTTGCTTAAATCATGCATATTTGTTATTTGCATTATTTGAAAGATAAAGTAGAATATCTGAAAAATAATTATCTATTATAAAATTACGCCGCTTTATTATTGGTAAAATTTTCGAAACTCCGAAAAAGTAATAAATCTTATGCCACAATTTAATATCTAATGATTAATAACATTCAAGCGTAATCTATAATGATGCAGATTGTATTTATTTATGTCCCATGAACAAAATGTGTACCATTCTGGTTTTATAGAAAAATTTTTGCTATTATTAGAAAAAATATTTTATCAATTTAAAATCAATCATTTGATTTATGTATTAAATAAATTTTTAAGGGTAAAAAATTGCATCATATATCATTTCTGAATGAAACTTCTCGAAACACAGGAAAATATTTAAAAAAAATCCTCATTTTTATTTTGAATTTATCAAGCAATTCATAGATCCTAAATTTTCTTCAATAGGCCTTTATAGTTTTTCTTAAGCGATGTATGCAATACATCCTAAATGAAAGTATAAAACCACCTCAACAATTTAAGAATGTATTAAACACTTGTAATATTATAACAAAATTTAAAACAATTGGTTCACCTTACAAAGAATCGATATTAAAAGCAAAGCAGTAAATGTGATATTCATTACTTGATTTTTAAAAGAAAAAAATACTTTTTACTACAATTAGATTCTACTATTTTTTGAGTTCATTCAAACAAATAACTTCCTTTTATAGTTTTTCTTCACAAACCCCCCTAATCTTCCACTCAAACAAAAATTAACGTGTTACACGCATGCAATTGTCACATGCCTGCATTAAACGCTTTCACGCTACACGTAACGAACATTAATCCATGCAAAGTGTTTCAAGAATGGCCCACATAATGATTATTATGTGGCACACCAGTTTTACCTGCTTGGCATTCATGTCGCCAACAGAAAGGCTAGGGTTAACGATTTAGCCAACGATTATTTTCTTCGTCACACAAAGAAAATAAAAAATAATAAAAAAAACTAAAAATTTGATTTTCTTCCGCTAGTTGCTTTCGATTACGGTTGTTGATTTATTTACTGTTGCCATAGAAACCGTAGAGGCTATCAACACATGTAACGCAAAGAATGTAGGGCAAGAGGTTTGACTGTTCCACTTGTATTGTTTTTAAGGATTTGTCAAGTAAGGAATTGTTAGTCAGTTTTGAAATAATAATTCGTAGAATATTCTAGTATTAAAAGATTTAAAGGAAATCTGCTATGCATGTTTCAATGTATCATGTCAGAACATAGTTTCTTGAACGACCAAGCACACCAAGTGCTCGTGCAAGTTAAATTATATTTTTTAATCGTTTCATTGAAGGAGTCCCTTTAGTATTGCAAACGATCCAAAAAACCTTGTCTCGCATTTATTGTTTAAAAAAAAACATCACATTTCCTATTTATTTCATTTCATAGAATCACGTGCTCAAAATGAAATTTTTCTAGGTTTTATTTTCTGTAGTCATTAACTAATTTTTTTGAAAGGAGCTTTTGCAAATGCAACGGCGTGGCGTTATTTAAACTGATTTTTTGAGATGTTCGTGCAGATAAAATAATTTTAATTTTTCGTCTACGAATTTTTGTTGACGCCTAAAACTTATCCCAAAAGCAACATCACGTTCTGACATGATAAAATAATTTTATATATTTTCAATAAATGATAAAAACCAAAGAACCAACCTCCCAACTCCTAACATTGGTTGAATTTCACGAATTTTTATTTCATATGAATCTTAGATATGACGTCAATGGTCCCCAGAAACTAAGCCAATTATTAGAGAAATTTTTAAAAAAATACAATATGAGAGAAAAAAATACTATAAAGTCCCCTATCTCTAATTATTTTACTAAATATTTTCATGTTAAGCTTAAAATCAATGACTCATATATGAAGCTTCTCATTAAGACCATTCTGTCCAATTTTCAAAAGCAATTTTAAAAGACTTATCACTGGGCCTCTTTTAAGGGTAAGAACTTCTAGAGTTTTTAATCTCAATAAATTTATTGATTCTTTAATTTTTTAAAATTTTATTTGCAAATTTACTATGCCTTTATAGATTATCAGTGCTTTTCTGTCCATCTCCTTTTTTTCTGAGAGATATCTCAAAATAAAACCTTGACATAGCCAAGAAACTAAACATTTAAGTAATTCCATAATTCTATTCAGTAATTCCATATCTTCACCATAGCTTATCAATGAGAATGTTTTTATCTTTACTGTACACGTATAATTTAAAACAAGTCAATTGTGATAAAATACACATACATAGTTGACTTTATTAAATTAATATTATGATTATAATAAGCTGAAAATGCTTACCGAATGCGACAAGCTAATGCTAAAAATATATAAACGAACTGCAGTGTTTTACAAGAAAATTCATCGTCTGGTAAAAAGTCTCAGCTTTGAGATTGTTTTACTGTTTTGTTGGATAACCATTACCATCGAGTGAATAGGCTCTTTCTACAGCATTAAGACAGAGAAAAGAGTTGTGTTGTCAACAAGGGGCTCCCCCTCCAAAAAAAAATCCACCCCCAGAAGTTTTTTAGGCATGCGATTTTCAAGTGATACGGTAGTAATGGTAGTAGTTAAAGTAATAGAAATTAGATCCTGAAAGACATTTAGAAACCAACTGATTCACAGCTTATAAATATGTAACAATTTTGATTGAATTAAAGCATTATAAGCTTATTGCTATGTATATAAGATAGCTATTGCTAGCAAACACCGTATATAAGATAGCTAGTAGCTATCTTGTATTGGATATAATTACAAGGTTATCAATGTTAAATTCTCAATCCTGTCACTCATATATTTATGCCTAACCCAATGTCTCTAATATATCAAACCGATGCATTCCTCATACTTCCAATCTAAATATTTATGCTCAGATGTTGATATCATGTTCATGTTGATGCATTGCTACTATTCAAATAGTTACTAAATAAAACAACTTTTTAAGAACACAATATTTTCTTTTATTTTTCCTAAGATCCTTATTTTTTTATTTACAACTGCTGACTCCAAAAATATAGACCGTTGCTAAGCAACGCCAGAATCAAATCTTAGCGCTAGCACTTTTTTCAAGAGAAAATAGGTTATAATGACAGTTAACAGCCAAAATGTTATAAATATGAAAATATTTAAAAATTACAAAAAAACATTTTACAAACTTACAACATATGATGTAAAATTTAATAATTATTATTTGAATAAATATTATAAAGAACACGCAATTTTCTTATTAATATTTTGATGTTATTAAAATTGCCGTTATATTCATAAGCTCCTGGCATGATTGGAAAAACTGAAAATCTTTTAATTTTGATCGTCAGTTCACTTTATTTATTAATTCAAATACTATTCAAAATAGGAAGGTGTTTTGAAAACTACTTTTTTAAAATTATTCCAAAGTTGTGCGTTTCATGATTTTCTATGCAAAATAGTTTCTCTGTATTATGCATTTTTAATATAAACAGGTAAGGTATAAATAATTAAAAATATATAATATCCAATAATTCGATAAAAATATACATTTAAAAATATGGAAAATATGGACTCGAATAAAAATAATTTATGGAATGAGATTCCAATTTTAAATGCTTGAAGAAGATCGAAGAATAGTATTGTGCTGCCGCTCATTTTAAATAAATTTAACAACCCCGTTTCGCATTCCTTTGAAAGGCGACGGAAATACGATATTTCAATGTTCCACCAAGACGGCAGTAGAATGCTCGTGCGAAATACCGTAATCAAAATGTAATTAATCACTGCCACATTGATACGAATTCTAAATTTCCATTCAATTTCCAGGTTCAGGAATGTGCGGTTTGGTTAAAAATTTCATAAATCATTTGCAAAGTAACAAATATTAAGAGCAAGTTTAATGACGTATGGGAGTGTATTGCTCATTAATAACATGATGTATTGCAAAATTTAATTGCATTTTCGAGGAAAATAACTCCAAAAAAATTAAAAATTCCGTAAAAGTTACCATATAAAATTTCTGAATAAAAATTTATAAAATGAATGAGAAATGTGATTTTATTGTATTTTAATATTTCATATGGATTTGATGCATGGTAATCATACATGTTGCTTTAATCAAAACTTATGATATCACTTTTATTGGTGAAAGTAATTAATTTAATTTGGCTTGACCCTGTGAAAAAAAAACAGTAACCAGTCTTTTTATTTTCTCCAGGTTGAAATAACATAGTTAGCCCAAAATAATCTATTTTCAAAGTGAGATTTCAAAAGTATATATATATATATATATATATATATATATATATATATATATATATGGGGGGAATTTTGTGTAAATTAGATGTAAATATTGTAAATATGCATTAATGTTTGTGTAAATATTTGTATGTAGTATAAAATTAATTGTGATGGCTCCAGCTTGAAAAGACCATTCTGAGGTTATTTACGTCAGAAAATCATTATTAATTTGGCGATATAGGTGCGTTGGTGACGTAATGAGGTTACTTACTACACGATAAAATGTGTAGTAGAATCTGAGGAATGATTATTTGCTGTTAAAGAATGCTGGTGAAAGTTCTACAGTCGTCTGGAACGAGCACGCCGTTTTTGCGTTTGCCCCAACCCCTTTAGTGGGGCGCTATTTAAAAACGAGGCTTAAAATAGGGAGTCAGATAAGTTTGGAGAATGACCTACGTTAGTTGGCTTAGCTTGAGAGAGCGTCTTTTCTTTTCTTTTATGTGCGTTCTACAACTTTGCCGCTAACTGAAATTAGTGGATTAAATATTAATACGCTGTTAATTTTTAACTTGTGTTGCGTAGATTTAATTCATGTTCTACTAGACAATAAAGTCTGCATCTTCGCATCGTTATTTTGTGAGAATTTTTCGTAACGATATGTATCCTTAAAATGAAAAAAAGAAATAAATAAAATGTGCAATTTTAGTAGTTTTGAAATTAAAAAGTTAAAGGGTTATAGTTGCTTTATTACATTTTTGGAAATTTTAATCCATCTGTGTTGTAGTTAAGTTCCTTATATCAGTTAATGAGTATTGTAATTATAATGTCATTTACCCAGTTTAATTCTATTTACGAAAAAACATTGTGTTTTAGCATATGTTCTGCGGACAATAGCTTTTGAAAATTCGAAAGCAGCGTTTTTGCACTCTTTATTAACTTCATTAGTTTCATCCATCTAACACATCAGGCATATAAATAATGACTTCTTTGGTCAACATAACATGAGCTTTTTTTGAACAGCTACTTTTAAATTTATATGACAACTAATATATAGTTTGATAGCAAGGTAAAATCACGAGTCTATTTTTGTTGTAAAATTTTAGTTCATAGATATCCGATTTAGATATCCGATTTTTAGTATTTATATGTAACAAATAATAATTTTGTGTTTGAATCAGAAGATGGAGTCGTGGCCGAAATCATGGTGAAGACAGGTTGAATTTTTAAGTTCGTTTGTTCCTTCTAGAGAGGCGAACATTATCTACAAGCAGCGCGGACAATGCACGTCCACTCACAGTGCGGCACAAAAGCAGAGGAAGGTAAAAGACGTAATAAGAAACGAAAAGATTCATTCTTGGTCTCATTTACCATGAAATTCTCCTAAAGTGGCAAATTTCGATAGAAATTATTACATGTATTTACCTTGACAAGAGAAACGCAGGAGTTCTTTAGAAGAATATGTTTATGTCAGCGATTCTATCCCTTCACTCAGCACGTGGAAACTGATGACGTACTATTTTTATGAAGATTGAGCTGATTTAATTAAATAGTAAAAGTTTAATGGGATCAGGAAATAAGAATATTTTAGCATGACTTTGATATAGGCTGAATTAAGCTAAACATTATATATATATATATATATATATATATATATATATAATTATATATACTGTTACAAGCGGGCGAGCGGCTCGAAAAAGCGCCAAAGATGGCGACGTTTGGCGAGAAGCCTCGCGCCAGCTTGATTGGTTTGGCGAAAGGAATAGTCTAGTAGCCGCTGGAATGCGAGCGTTGTTTTGAGAATTTTCACGAGATTCGGTGCACGCACTTCTTCGGCTATATAAGGACGAGTAGCCGGAGTGAGTGAACTAGTTGACAGTTTTCTCTGAAAAAAAAAGCGTCTCGCTGGACTAAAGGATTTGTGAGCTGTGTTTGCGTTTGCTGTTAACGTTGTGTTATTGAGCTCGCTGCGATTTACTGTTGGATATGCTATACGATAGCTGTTTTGCAAACTGTGTGTATTGTGCGTAAGGCTTGCATTAACGCTGTAAGTGACTGATTATTGCTGGATTGTGTTTTCTGAATTTTTACTTTATCAATTATCCTGTAAATAGCTGTAAATAAATTTGTTTGTGCTGTCCTCAAGTAAAGTCCATTCAATCCGAACCCGCTACGCTAAAAACGTAACAATATATATGTCTAGATATGTAAAAATTAATAAAATATTAGTGCAAAAAGATTTCTATCAACTAAGAAGGAATGATTTAATTTAAATATATCTTGAAAACAACAAATAAATGAAACGATTAAGAGAGTCTTGTTTTCAGATATCATTTTTACTAACAACTTTTAAGGTCTTTTCTTACATATTACTGTTCCTTAACAATAAATATGAAAAATATTATAGAAATTCCGATATATATATATAAAAACTAATATTTCTTCGAAAAGTCAACTTCGTATTAAATTCGCGGTTTGAAAGAAACCTCATATATATATTGCCAATATATTCCAAACTTCAGACTGCTGTATCGACTGAAAGCTCTATATCTGCGCCACGCGAGCAAGCGACTGGAATATAAAATTACAAAATTTTATACTCTAGTTTTTCAGGTATATTGAAATTCTCTGATGGAATCCGAAATTTTAATATCGCATCTCATTGAAATGTATTTTGATCCGTTTGATTTCATCCAGAATTTAGATACAGGTTTTATCTACCATAAAGATTTCCCTCGGGTAAAATTGTATCAAGATTTGTATTTTTTATTAAATTCTGGTCAATTTGTGAGTCTAATTATTTTTTAATTAGAAGTCAACAACATCAAATGAAGTGCACGATAATATGATAATTCAATAATATATTACTACAGTGATCGATACATACAGGATACAATATATAGAGAATATTTTATATACGTACATTCACTCTTCATCCTATAAATAACTTTCTGAATTACAAAATATGGTACTTGCGTATTATACCGTCTTCGCCAACGGTTTAGTAACTTTTTCGCGACGGATTTATATTTAGCGATAAAGATCAACGGATTATACCATTACCGGATTGCCATAATTAGAGGTTATGCATCTCATTGGCGACGTCTTCAAATTTAGCGATAAAGTTGGACGGTATAATACGTAAGTACCCAAAATATTCATTTTATAACATTCAGAAAATGAAGCTTCAAATCGGGTTACAATTTACTATCACCTTAACATTTCACTTTCACAAAATAAATAAATACTATCAAAAATCTACTATCTTCTATTTAACAATTACTAATGCTCATCAGATGGTACTTCAGAATCTGTAATTACATTTAATTTCTATTAAATGTATTATTTATAGCTTTATATTCATGATTTCTTCAACAATTTTTTTTAATTGGGCTTAAAATTACTTTTTAAAAAAAGGGTTTGTTTCGTGTGTTGCGTACATGAGCTTTCCTAACCATGCCAAATCCCATGATATAACAGTGATATTTTATAACGTAACAGTCTGGATTATCAATCTTTTAAATGCATTATGTTTTTTCAAGGAGATCAACAGCATTTTTTTATTCAGCATTTGCATATAGCATATTCAGGATTTGAACATATAGTAAATAATATTTCCTTATTTTCAAAAACGAAAAAATAAATAAATAAATAAATAAAAATACAAGATTAAATATTTGTTATAAAAATGAAGCAGGTTTTAATTACATAGTAACATTGAAAAATATTGCTGAAAATTTTGTAAAAATGTCTTTTTATAAAATTTTTCAAAATTCTAGAACGAATCACAAAGCTATTTTGTAATCATATATAAAACGATTTTTTTTACTATAAATAATTGCTAAAATGCTATAAATAATTTCGGACAGTAAAAGTTTTAGTAGTTATTGTAAAAATGGGACAAATTCTCATTTAATTTCTAATTAATCAAAATATTTTGAATCTTCAACGAATATAAAGATTTTATCTTTCAAAGTACATATATGTACCAAATTAGAAGGCAGTAAATTAAATAATCTAGCCTTAAAAGCCTTCAAAATCCCTCATTGACACATTTTCAATTATTTTTAGTACAGGCAAAGAATACATAAATATAAACTTAAATATTTAGAATAGTTTCATAGTCTAAAAAGATGCTTAGCTAAAAGACGCAAATAAATAGCCTCAAATAGTTTAAAAACACCATTCTACAGTAAAATTCTCTCCTATTACTTCAAAATCAAACCTATTTAATTTATTTCGGATGGCATGCTTTGGTACAATTTGTTCAATCCCTTTACTGGATCTGTTATTTACTAGTAGTCATTAATGTACTAAAATAGATCATCATTTACTATTTTTTATTACGTGAGGGTTTCATTTCAACTGACACTGTAATTACATTGTGGCGAGAAACTAATTGGATTAAAGAGTAGAATGCCTCCTTTTTTGTTAGTTCCTTCGAGAATATAAACAGAAGGAGTGCCACTAAGTCTAGTTGGAATGATAAGGGTTAGAACAACTTTCTTTGCAGGATACTTGTATCACAATTGGAAGATGTGGGGTTTTCAGGTAAAATGTTTGGTACATATATTCTGGATTCGGTTGCTTGCTTATTATGAAATTGTAGAGTTAAAATTTTTATAAAATCTAACGATGGCACTTGGATGATTATTATTAAAAAATAAAATCTAAAGATGAAACTTGGATGATTATTTTTAGTTTTTATCCTTGAGCCTTTAGAAATAAATGTTATGTTTTGAAAGGAAAAGAATTTAAGTTTGTTTCTTGTTAAGGAAATAGAAAACTTTCAGTAGAAGTCCGGTATTATATTCGAGTTGTATCTCTCGACTTCGTTTCGTTGTACAAATTTGAAAGTCAGTCATAGTTTCTCAGAGGTCAAACAATTTGGAGGGCTCAATACCGGCATTCGGGCCGGGATAGCCTGGTTAGTAGGGCGTTAGATTCGCATCCCATGGGCTGCAAATTTTAAACCTCCAATCGAAGACTCCCTGTGTGTGTGGTGACTGGAGCGCGTTAAATCTATCGTGATCACAATGTCCTCCAATTCGAGAGTAATACCACTGTGAGTACTAGGTCAAAAGTAATCGGTCTCTGTACCCGATATAAATTACGATATGTAGGTGAATGAATGAAATACATGAAGTCCGACCCGTAAAAATGATTTGTGACATGTGTGAGTTAGGAGTCAGACTTCTGCCCTCGGGTGCTCAGGGGTCCATACCCTCAGAAGTCACTGCACCCTTCCTTTCGTTGTAAAGCGAAACAAGAGAACAACAAGTATGAGCATTCAAAAACACTTCATTATTTTTTAAGTGAAGATGAGGGCCACGAATATGAAATATACTGGTGATGTTTATGCATAAATGTGTAAGAAAAATTTTCTGTTTTCAATTAATAATTAATTTCAGTTCATTACTAGAAAAATTATGTGAAATGTTTGTGTTTTCGTAAAACAGCAAATCTTAAAAATACTTCGAAAACTAGGTTAAATCCCGAATTTTGAATGTTTACAATAAATGATACCAGGTGTCTTTTGAAGATTAAAATTAAAATTATCAGGTTAAATTCAATAGGCAAAAAAAAATCAAATGTGATGACCAGATATTATTTCTGTCATAAGCAAAATTAATTCTTTTCATTTTATCCAAAAAAGAAATAAGGTTTAGTGTCAAACTTTGAATATTGTTTGGATTTCAATTGTGTTCCAGTATCGTGATGCCCAAAAGTGACAAACAAATAATTTTAATAAAATTTAAAGTTACTAGTTTATTAGAAACGAAATTTCTAAAGAGATGACAACACTAATAAACATACTTCTGCTGTTCTCACATTCTTTAGAAGAAACAATATTTTTCTAACAAAAAGACCAATTTTAAATAAAGTTTTATTCAAACTCTTTCCAATTCCGCTTCCTATATACTTCATACACTCTGTATTCAAAAAATATTTATACATGAAATGTAAGTACTGAGTTATATTTGAAATAAGAAATATCGACGACTTCTTCCTTCAGAATATTGATTCACATATGAAGTTTTAAGAATATTTGTTCGAAGAACTGGAAGCTGAGTTGTTTGAAGGACGGGAGTTTCCAAAGTAATTTTACATTCCTGTGGAACTTCTATTCCATATCTCTTCACTTCAGATATTATAAAGTGAAGATAGAAACAATTTCATTCTAAACACGTATGTTTATAAAATAAATTTCACATACTTTCCATAGATATAAGTTATTTCTCAAGAATAAATGTATAAACTGAAAAGCTTCAAAACTTTTCTAACTTAAACTGCTTCAAATCTCTAAAGAGATTTTAGGGACTTTATTTATATTTCTGTGAATTAAAAGGGCTTTGAATATTATTATAGGCTGTTAAATATAAATTAAAAAGTTATCAAAATAATTGAAAGAATCGTTTTGGAATTTTTTTTATTTATGGTCTTCGTTGATATTATAAATCATAAAAATTTACAAATCTGTTTAAATTAGAGTAGCAAGTGAAAAAAATGTATGTAGGAATTGATATTGAGAATTCTAAATAATCTCCGATTAACCAAGATAAATTAATTTTAAATGTTTTCGAAACTAGTGGAAATATAATTCTCTACATATCGATTTAATTGTTAATTTCTAATTATTGTAAAAGATGAAGACACCAATCATTTCAATTCATACGTCATCAGTTAGTGACGTCAGAGTATCGGCTTTGCTACTTAAGGAGATTTCTCTCTTCGGAAAGGTGTCATTTCGGAATGTGAAAGGGTGAGGTTCGTTTAATTTTTTCCCCGTTAAACGGATGCACTAGGCCTAAAATTAGGGCTATTGGTGTCCCCACCTTTAATCGAAACAATGCTCTGCTATCTTTGAAGTAAAATCTTTTTCTTTTCTCTTTTGAAAATAAATTAAATGTTGTGATTTTTGTTTAGTGTTAATTAGTGTTTTGGCTAAATAAATTAATTGTCTGTTTAAACTTGTCATTTTCTATTTTCAACATTATCTTAGCAACCCTTAGACACCTTTCCTACATGTATATGTGAATATTTGTTTTGACTTTAAAAAACGGATTCACGAGAATAATTACAACAAAATGGGGCAGCATTTACATATTAGGTACTAACTATGCACATGAATGGTCATTTTGAAATTGTTAAGGATACTGTACTGATCAATTAATAAGTGTAATATTCTATAATATTGTATATAGCGAGCTAATGAGGCTTTTAATAAAAAAATCATGTATTACCATTTCATTTGACTACAGTTAAACATAATTATTGCAAGAAGATATAGATATGTGCCAATTCTTAAAGAAATATTTTGTTAATAACATATATTCGGTATTTTTAGTTGATATAGTAAGCGATATATAATATTTACTAATATGATAAAATACAGAAGTGTAGAAAAATGAAAACGACATAATTTTATAACGGCGTAGAAAACTTCACAAAGAAGAAATGAGATAAAATATACAAAGTTTTATTTAATTTCAAACGATAGTTTCACCTAATTCTGATAATAATTATCGGATATTTATCAATTATAAACAATTCAGGGAGAATACACTCGACGCATGGTTAACAATGTCTGAAAAATGAAATCATAAGTATAAAATTTTAAGGTTTAATCAAAGATTTAAGGTTTTAAGATTCAGTTGAATTTTTTTTTTATTTTGAGTTTAAAAAATTGGAGACCAAATACTAACAAATTTTATGATTTAGAATTCTTGATTTCATATAAATACATACAGCTGTATTTTATCCGTATAGGCACTATTTAAGATTCTTTAATTTCATTCATCTTCTACAAACACCATTGGTAGAAATGAAGAGGTTACATTCTAGCCATTAGACTTCCAAGAATTAAAAAAATGAAATAATTATAATTATAATGTCAGTAGTTTTCAATCTTTATTGGAGAATAATATCTGCATGCCTATTTGCATAATACTATTACTTTTATGATCATAAATTTCCAGTTTTTTTCTATTTATACAAGGAATACACTATGCGGAAAGTGAATAAAATTATCTGCAGGTAAATGGATGTGAGACAGATTAGCATCATTTGCATAATGAAGTTTATAACTTACTAGTAGACATGTATTCAGAAAAAAACCCTACAACTCCTTTAAAAGAGAAGTTAATTACTCAAAATGAGAAAAATAAAACTTCATTGTAATTCTAAAACTGTTAATAGCTATTATTAAACGAAACTTGAGATTTTAGAACTTCGCTAGAATTAATCTTGCGCTAACTCTACCAATTCTTGTTTAATTGTCCAATGCCAAGAAACTAGCTAATAGATTTTACTTTTCCATGGTATCTTTTTTATCTTCATAAACTTTTACTTAATTTATTTATGCCTATTTTTCTCTAAAAATCTCTAAACAAATATTCGAAAAAGGAATTATACAGTGCCTATATTTCTTCAGGCATTTAATCGAGATTCTTGTCGTGTTTTAATGGCTTTAGTCTGGTCGGAGCAATTAAGTAATTGAAACAGGTACAGATAATTATTCGAATTCAGTAATTAGTCTAGCATGTAAATAGAGATACATGACTCTATAAAATTCTCTCAAACAGATAATTCTATCCGAATGAGAAAAATTCTTCTCAATAATGATTCCGATTCTTACCGGGTAGAAAATTTAGTCAATTTATTTATGCAATACAAAATTGCCTGTCATATAATTATTGAATTTTCTATTTTTTACAGCACTAAATATGTATTTTAAATATATTTCTCTTCTGCTTTTAACATAGAGATAACTCATGAGAATATTTTTCTCTCAATTTCTTAATATACTTAAAGAGTTTTGTGTCTTGCTTTATAATGTAATGAAACAAATTTTGTATGTGTTTTGAGAGATAATTTTTTTCAATTTATGGCTTTTAATTTATTTCGGTAATATTTACTAACATTGGTTAAACTAAAAAATGTGATCTCTATAGATCTTGAATTATTTACTTTTTACGCATATACTAATAGACATAGTGCCAAACATAACATAACATCACTGTATGTGATATTGATTAGAAACCTTATTGCAGGATTGAAGACATGGAACAGAACTGTAAGATCTTCCAACTTTCGAAACCCTTCTCACCTCATACAGCAACCCTTCTTGCCAAATGCTGAGAGAAAAGAGTTGAGCGAGGGAGTGAAGAGAAGTCGGTCTGGAACTGATGAAGCAGAAAGATGGTGGGACAGTTTTGTGTGTCTTTCGTAATTTTGCTTTATGTATGTGCTTTGTTCTGTGTCTACATGTAAATAAAAAAGTGGGACTAAATTGGATGTGATCATTGTCTCTACAACTCACATTAAAGACATCCCAGAGAAAAATCGGGGTTTTTAAAAGAACAGATATGCAACACTTTCAATTTTTTTTAATCCATAAATACTTTTATTGTGTCACTCTGCTAGTAGGCAGAAAGGCTGAAAAATGCTGTTCGGCGATGGCAAGTAATTGGTCCCGACCGGACAGCTACAAGATGCTGTGTTGTATTTTTACTCACTGAGCATGCGTTTGCAAAAATTGATTTTTTTTGGCGTGAAAAGAAATTTATCGCTTATCGTAGATTAATTAAAATATTTTGTGCCCTTTGTTCTTTCTGATGCAAGGACATGTTTAAAAAAACTTATTTGTCGTTTCTTTTCCAAAGTTTTCCCAATTTTTGCTGATCTTTTTTTTAAAATTTTATATTTTATTAAGTAAATATCCATCAAATACGATACGCAATGAAAAAAAAACAGAGTTACAGTAATAAGTTCAATAAGGTGTTGACCCGCCTCTAGCCTGGATACAAGCTACCACACGGCGTGGCATAGACCGATAAAGCTTCCGGAATGTCTGCAATAATTCCTGCCAAATAAGCTCCATTTGTCGAACTAGGTCATCAACATTCCATGACAGATGCAATCACCTTCCCATTATATCCCAGACATGCTCGATGGGATCTAGCAGGCCAAGGAAGTGTTTCACAAGTTTGCAGACAGTTCATAGCAACATGTGGGGAGGCATTGTCTCGCTGAAAAACCAACTGAGGGTACTGCAAAAGGAATGACAGCAAAACAGGTCTTAGGAGGTCGTTGACGTACCGCTGTGTAGTAACTGTAGATCTAATGACGCCCAAAGGGGTCCGGCTATCAAAGGAAATGGCACCCCAGAACATAATGCCTTGTTGAGGGCCGGTGTGGCGTGCAGTAGTGAAAGCAGGATCCCCCTTTTGCCCTAGGATTCTCCGACACGTCTTCGATGATCGTCAAGACACAGTTGGAAGCGGGATTCGTCGCTAACGACAATACCACCACAGCCCGTATCATTCCAGCCTGATCGAGCAATGCACCACTGTAATCTGGCTCGGCAGTGTGCAGGCGTGAGTGGCAGGTGACTTATCTGTCGGTACGATCGTAGCTTTCGCTGTCTCAACCGTCTGTGAATGGTCATGGTGGACACTGGTGTTTGGGTTGATCGTCTGATGGTTGATAGAGATGAAGATGACACTGTGACAGCTGATCGGACAATCACTCTGTCCTCACGATCTTTTGGGGCTTCTAGATCCACCGTTACCATCCTGATGTTGAACTTTGCCACCTTCCACTCATCCTTGCCAGCATCTTCGAATCGCCACTCAGCTTCGACTCAAATGACGAGCGATTCTTCGATTTGTCCAAATGGCCTCATTCAGTCCAATGTTACGCCCACTGTCAAACTCTGACAGTTGCTCGTAATGAGCACGAACCCTGCCTCAAGGCATTTTTAAGTGATTGAAAGTTAATCTGAATCGCAATCAAACCGAAAGTTTTAACAACCGTTGGAGAACTGCTCCTTATACGCATCTGCTATATGCGCAGTTCTGATGTGCTGGAGATCAAAGTATTCATTCATTGGACATCAAAGTTTAATCATTTGCGTATCTGGATGATTGATTCTTGGTGCGTCGATTTTAATGTTATTGAGTATATTAATATGAAGTTATTTCGGATAAAATAATATCGACTTTTCATCAATTTTTTTGCCGGATTGCTGGCACAGAGGTAGCGCGTCTGCCTCTGTGTTCTGGAGGTCCCGGGTTCGAGTCCCGGTTTAAGAATGGTTGTTCTTCTGTGTGCTATCTGTGAGATGTGTGAATGTGCCCCCCTGTAAAAAGGGGCTGTGCAAGCGTATGTGTGTGTGTTTCATCTTCATATTAGCTAGGAGTCAGACTTCTGCCCTCGGGTTCTCAGGGGTTCATACCCTCAGAAACTACTGCACCCCTCTTTCCGCGGTAAAAAGCGGGCACGACATCATCATCATCACCAATTTTTTTTTTTCATCAAGATATACTATTTCTTTTCTTTCACTTTTTCAACACTTTAAAATTTTCTAAATTGATTCAGTTGTGGATTATAAAATATTTTTACATTAATAAACATAAATAAAATCAAATAAACATATTTATATTTTTTTCAGTCAAATACTTTCTGTCATATGCGGTAAAATGTCATGATATATTTTACATAATTTTAAAAATTCAGTAAAATTAAATCTGAAAATTTCTGAAAGATTAATGCAAACATTTTCCAAAAAAATTCATTAGGCTATTTTATGTAGTGTAAAATTGCGATAGCTTTTGATACGTAACAAAATGCTGTCAAATTAAATATCTAGTACATTAACATCGATTACGGATAACATTTTGTATAAACTAAGAATTCAATTTTTCATTTAAATCCGTGCATGAATCACTAAAATAAATAAAATGGAAATAAACATATATAACATGAAAACTTTATTACAATTCAAAACGTTTTAAATATTCGTTAATAAAAATTTTTAAATATTATTTTTTTCATAAGAAAACTAAATTAATATAAATTTAAATGTAAAACATTTTCGCACGTGAAAAAAGCAAATTCAAAGTTTTATTTTATTATACTGTAATAAAACCTAAGACGATCAAATCGAAATTTATAAATTTTGCAGTTCAACTAAAATGTAAACATTTATTTCACTTTTTCATTAATTTAAACATTTTAAATTACAATATTTTAATGAAACTGTTCTGTTTAATGAATATGCAAATAGGAAATTAATTTTTTTAGATTTTAGCAATTCAAATTGTTCCTTCTCTAAGCTTTTTAATTAATTACTTGTTCAATTATTTTTTTTAATTTTAGACAGATTTGAAAGAGATGAATAATTTTATTAAGTTATAATCTTTGTTAATTAATGAATCAGATTTTTAAAAGAGAAAGAAAGTTCCTTGATTCCTTTGCGTTATTAATTATAAAATTGATTACTTTAAGTGCTATTTTTATTTTTTCTTAACTTTCATTTTCTACAACTCATGAACATATTTACAGTTTTAATAAATTTTCTGAAGATTTTATCAACTATTTTTAAGATTTTTTTGATGGTTAAGTCATTATTAATTAGTAGTGTCATTATTTTCATAAATTCTTAAATTATGAATTTAAATTACACGGATTGAATTAGGATTTAATTTTGAGGTTGCTATAAAGTTTGGGTTAGCGAATTGTGGATCAATTCTTATTTGCATACAAATTATTATGCACATAAGTGGACAAAAATATTTCCGAAAACATATCTAACATGAAATAAATATTAATTATTTGTGTTATATATATATATATATATATATATATATATATAAAATCACTTATACAACTATTTAAATGAATTACTAAATAAAAAAATGAAAAATTGTTGGATTTTTAAAATTTTAAAAATAAAGAAAGTATAAGGATTTCAAACATTCTCAAAATCAATATTGTTCTTCAAAAGTATTTCTTTCTGTTTTTCAGGAAACAGAATATCGAAAATTGGTGTTGTCTGTTCTCGTCTGTGATAAATTTTCAACTGTTTCATTTAATTAATATCTACAATTATTGACGGTAATGTAAAATCTCATACGAATCTTTCGTGTGGAAAAAAAGATGATTTGATTTTTTGAATGTTTAAAAATGAATGTTTATCTACTGCTTTACTGCAATATATTATATAACTTCTAGAATATGTAGTCTCCATATTATTGAAAATCCACAAAAAAAAGCTTGTTTTCAAACATATCATGAGAGAAGGTAAATTTTCTATAATTCTACATTCTATCTATCCAAATGAGTAATTTTTAAAAAATATATTTAAATATATAGACTTTTTAAATTCTCTTTTAAAAAAGAAATCTGACACCTATAATTCCTCACTAAGAAAGTTCATAACAAGCAAAAAAATCAATTTGAATACAATATTAATTTAACAGAGAAATTAAAATTAATTCTTCCAAATCCCCAAAAATGACGTAAATAAATAATGTCATTAGTAATATTTTTCAGCTCATGAAAAAATGATTTTTTCACAATAATAAAACACTTTTCCTTATTTGATTAATGAGCATGATTTTTAGAACTATTATTATTTGTTAGTAGAGAAAAAAAAGAATACAATGCATATATTGCATGATACAAAATTTAATGCATGTTATTAGGTAATTTTGAAAAGTTCGCTTAGTCAAATTCAGTAATTATTTTTTAATGAAAATGTAAATTGAATACTTATTTATGAAAATATTATATTTACAATGTGTTATAAATATGCATTTTTAAAAATTTATAAGTTGTAATAAACATAAAAAACATAAGAAATATTTACAATTTTCTTTATTCTAACATTATTATTTATATTTTAATTAGATTTTTTCCTCAAAAAAAGTGTACTATGCACAGATTTTTTAAAACAATTAAGGCAAATAAATAATTTTATCTAAAAGGGCTTTTAATTAATGAGCTTTAAAGGAACATACAAACTAGCTAGTCTTAATTAGATATATTTTTCAAAGAAAATATGAAGGCATCTTAATAAAAAGTATTTTTAAAATCAAATTTATAAATTAAATTAGCAATAAGAAATGAATAATAAAAAGAATATCATTAGAAGAAAATATACGTCTTTTTTTTAAAAAAATGAATTTTATTTTATTGAAAAGATTTACTTCTTTTGGAAATAATTACATATGTGTCTAATATATTTTTTTTTATTTAACATAATTCTTACAAAGGTCACATGGACATATTTCTTCATAAAGGTTTGGTTTATTATTAAGCTTTTTTTAGATTTTCTTTTCTAAAAAATGCCTTTACTATGTGTCAAATTTTTAGCAAAACTTTCATTTGGTTATAAAGAAATTGATCATTTAAATAGTAGCATACAATAACTAAATTTGAACAAATAAAATTTTATTTCCATTGAACTTTTAATTGCTGATTCTTTAAAGTAAATAAAAGTTATCGTTATCAAGAATCTTATCATATCAACTCAAACTACAAAAATATTTTTAAAAAAACTGTTATATCCAAGGTCCTAAATATCAGAAAACCAAATTGCATAATCTTTTGGCCTCATTATCATTTTATTTCATTTCATTTTTGATTAAGAATTTATTAATCTCTTTTAATTTTAGTTTTTCACTATTTTAATGGTTTAGATGCATTGTTTCAATATGTTAAACAAAATTTCATTATTTGCTGTTTCACAAAGATGAAATTATGCCACAAAATTAAGTTACTAAAACTTCGACCCTGATACTTGAATGGCAAGCTTGTAGAATTTATAACCTAACTTAAGGATCCAGCTAGAATACATTTATTTTCTTTAATTATAAACTATCTCATTAAGATGTAGCAAAGATGCATATTTGACCTTTCACTATTTCAAATAAAAGCAGAAATGCATTCATTTATTTTGTTATTGACTGAAATGCTCTAAAATAATTTATTATGAGCTTTCGTGTCTAAATGCAAACATTATATAATATTTTAAGTTTCTTAAATATATAAATTTTCTAAATAATTTATCTAAAAAAATTCATGAATATTTATAGTTTTAAATAATGAAATATAAATAAGGGCTCGAAAAACATTTCTGAAGGGTTAGTTTCAATCCTATCATTTGAAAGGGTAATTGTTTTTATTTTTAAGAAATTCTGAATATCTTAGCTAAATATTGTTTGAAATTTTTTGATTTACGGTATTTTTAATATAAAAAATCTTCAAGATATCCATTGTTAACCAATTGGAAATAATTGAATTTTTGCTTAATGAAAAGCTTTAAAATTTAAATGTTTGTTTGAAAGAAATTTGTAAGAAGTAATGAATTTTAAAATGACATATTAATAAAATATAAAAGGGTTTTTTTGTGGGAAAATATATTGAGAAAAATAAAATATTTTGTCATATAATGTACTTTTAATTATTTATTATTATTATTATTTTATTACTGCTTATAAAATGTAATTTGGCAATTACCTTTTATAAAATTTTTATGTTTCTTGATATGCTTTTTGAGGTTTGTATTATTTGAATATTTCAAACCATTCTAAAAAAAGTTCTATTTGAATATCAAAAAGGTGTTCTGAGTAAAATTAGATTAATTAATTAATAAAACTATCAAATTGAAGAAAAAAATTTGCATATTTTAGAAATTTAATAAAATAAATGTTTTTGGGGTTTAATTAACTTATACGTTAAAGTTCTATTTTAAATCAAAGCATGAGCTATTTTGAAACGGAAATCGGAAAAATAGAACACTTTAAACTACAACACAGTAATTTATGCCTTCTGTTACCATTATTTAATTTAGTAGACATTTGAACTTGCCTGACCTTGTGTTTCGAAACTGCATTCTTGGCTAAACTGAGAATGTAGATTCATTAATCAGAGGTAGAAATTTATGATTTTTGACGCTGCTCTTAAATATCATTGCTTAGAAACTAGAGCATAACTAAGTTGTTTTCGGTAAGGAACTTTTCTCTGGAGTTCAATTACTTAATCATATTTTTCAGCTTTTCTATCAGGGAAGCACCAATACAATAATCAGCTCTTAAGAGTTTCCCAAAATATTATGAATCAAATTAGTCAAACTTGCCAATAGAAAATGTCTAACTGAATTCATATCACATTGCATTTCAAGAGGGATTGGAGCTGACATAATTTTTGTCAACTAATAATCATAATATTCAAAGAACTTCTCATAAATTTTTGATAGTCATCTAACAGGGCATTTATTAGAGTTCTTTAGACATGATATCTGAGTATATATTTTTCTAGATGCCATTGGCGACCAGCTAATTAATTAAGGATATTAATTATCTTTAATTTTATTTAAATGTAATTTTTAAATCCTTTAAATATAAGTTGAAAATCCTTTAAATATATATATAAATTTTTTACTCCTTTAAATATAATTTTATATACAAAATATCATCAAATTTTCAGACATTAAAATTATATATGTTTCTTTAATTATCTTACATATACTCTGTTTAATGCGTTCAGGAAACTTTTGATTTATAACAGTTATATGATATGGCACCATTAAAAACATAAAAGCACAATGCACTTATATTTTAATATTCACAATGTTGTAACTTGACCTTTTTATCACTTTAAAATTTTGCATACTTAAATCCTAAACCCTTATTCTTTCTCTTTACACAATAAAAAACAAAATAACGTAATTAGATATTTTAGAAAACAATGCAAGCGGTTAAAATTCAGAACCTTTAAAATTAGGCTTAGTTTTTTTTCTTCTTCTAAAAACTATCTAAACTATTATTTTGGTGTCATTAAAAAGATAATCGTTGAAATTTTAAGATAATGTGAAAATCGTTTTTTTTTATGTTTAAATTATTTTGAAGTTAATTCGTAAAAATGCAACAATTTCCATTAATTTTTAATTAAGATTTCAAAAAAAATCGCACCGATGTGCACATTTTTCCTTTCCAAACTTTACATGTGCCAAATGTGATAGTTGTTAGTCAAGTGATCTGACTTTAC
Organism: Argiope argentata; assembly: GCA_026289955.1. NCBI lineage: Eukaryota > Metazoa > Arthropoda > Arachnida > Araneae > Araneidae > Argiope > Argiope argentata. The sequence continues at coordinate 18,476,369 of JAOUZG010026641.1, read as the reverse complement.
AGAACTAACACAGAGGAATACAGAAATACCCCACAAAAGCCTTCATCATTATTATTACCAAAGGTACTATGGTATTTACGTTTCAGACCGTCGATCTTTATCGCCAAATTTGAAAGCGTCTCCAATGAGTTGCTAAACCGCCAATAACGGCAAAAATCGCCCTTATTTTAAAAATTGATCAAACCTTAACTGTTGTCTGCCATTTTGTTGGTTTCGTTGGCGTCGAGGATTTATCGCCAAATTGGAATTCGTTGCCAACGACTTACTAACCGTTGGTGTGGACGGTCTAATAAGAAAGAACCAGTACTATTTTGAATTATTCAGATATTTTTGATATTATGCTACGTGATTTTAACATTGTAGATAAAACATTAAGCCATAGACATTTTATATTATAGTTATAACATTATGATACATATTTTTAGTACTTAACATATATTCTTCGTTGACATCACATCATATCTCTTCTGCAATATTTATTTGTCGATACTCCTTTTGCCAAGAATTTACTATCTTTTGAATAAATTGCATAGATTTTCCACATTCAGTCGCCCTTTTTTGCCTGGAAATGACTGACTAATTAATCAAACGGGATAGAAAATTATTTAATTAACAAACGGGATAGAATTTATAAGGGATAGAAAATATTAGAGAAAGGGATTGATTAATATTGTTTTTGTAGTCGTTATTAATTGCAACTGCCGTGGACAAGTGCGCTGACGGTCGTCAGCGATTGTAAGCCGAAGATGCGTCTCTTGTTTTGAAGTAGCGCTAACTAGGGCTAAGAGTACGACTTACCTGCACACTCAACACAGTCGCTTGCACAGCCCCTTTCTACAGGGAGGGGAACAGTCACACATCTCACAGATAGTACATAGAAGAACAACCATGCCCAAACCGGGACTCGAACCCGGGAAGCCCATATCACGAGGAAGACGCACTACCTCTGTGTCAGGACGCCGGCTGATTCATACTTTTTACAAAATGAAATAATTTAAAGTAACATAATTTTCATCCAAATAAGGTGAATTTGGGCTGAAGTATTTCCCAATATTTATCATTATTTTTTAACAAAATTATTGATCTTCATTTAAAGCATTTAAAAATTATATTATTTCAAGCCCATTACAAGTTTTATTTTAAATAATTCTTACTTGGTGATATCAAAATTTGATTCAGTAGTTAAAAGAAAAGCAATTGTCGTTCTTCAGTTTAGTATAATTAATTATAATAAAAGAAGAAATCATAATAATCATAAGAGATTAAAAAATCTTCCGTGGCAATTATTTTTTTAAAAATAACTATACGGAAATTTTTTATACGATATCGAAAAAAAGGCATGTGACATCTAAAAGGCTGTTCTCTATTTTATGATAAATGTTTAAGAACATGCACTGAATCAGATAGCATTTTTAGTTTTATTTTTTCAATGGAAGTGAAACTATTCTTCCATTTTCATAAAATATTCACGAATATTGATTTAGTCACTTTATTTCGATAAAGCAAGCAGTACAAAATATTACTTTTTCTATCGATTAACTAAAAAAGAAGAAAATGCTGTTTACTTCAAATGATTTAATACAGTATATGAAAATATTAGACAAAGCAGTTATAAACTATTAATCTTCATTCAAATTAATAATATGGTAGACAAAATCACGTTCATGTTCAAAAGCTGAAAATTCATAAAAAATTTCTGAATGTAAAATATGTAAACAGTTTTAATCCTCTGAAATTGAATTATTGAATAAATAAAGTATAATAAATATTTTCATCCAAGTTATAAGAAGCGAAATATATTTTCTAGGCAGATTTTCTTTATGTTATTAAATTTATGTAGATAAACCATGTGATTTGTTTTATTTTATATTTGATATAACATAAAATAATTGTTATTATAAATTGAATTTTTTATAATAAAAATAATAATAAATTGATTTTTCATACAAAATTTTATAAATCAGACGACTTCAAGAATATTCTATGGTGATATATTAATAAAAAAATTTTGAAACTTAAATATAAACAAAAGTATTGATTAAAAAAATCAGTATTTGAACATTAGCTGGCGATTCCCTTTCTAAATTTCGATATTATATTTTTTTGAAAATATTTAACGACAATACATCTTTAAAAATTTGTTACCGATCGTTTGTGAAAACAGGTTAACAATCATTATTTTCCAAGTTCTGTTCCAATATTTTTAAAATGGCAGCAACAGTCCACATTTCTCAGGTCAATCATTCAGATATTCAAATCTAATTATTCAAATAACCATATATAGACTCTCCTACCCGCCAAGAATGAAACAAGAGCTAACCATAAAACTGAAAACCGTGCCAACGCAACAGCAACACTGGCGGGAACTGTGGTTGAATCCTAATGGTCATCACCGGCCACGGCACAACTCTCCCCGTAGGAATTGTGTATCTTTATCAATGAGAGGAGTCTAACCCACACCTATTGGTGTACCCTATAAGAGTAACGAGATCCAACCCCCATACCGAAATCATTTCATCCTCATTACGAGGTGCCCTCCTGAGGGATAAATTAATTGAATAAGAAAGTTCACGAAAAGAGTCTTTCAGAAATTTATAAGTTCTGGAAGTTTCTGGAATTCAGGGGTGAGACAAAAAAAGTCGGACAAAGTTATAGAAGCTGACTTACAACATTTTAGTTACAATATATATAATTTATAATATAATAATAATAATAATAATTTAGTTACAATAAGTTACAATATTTTATGATATATCTCTTAATTTACATATAGTTTTAAGACTTTTTTTAAGACTATAAGCAAAAGATTCACTATTTTAGAGTGGCTTAAAGAAGAAAAATGACAGTGTGGTATTTTTCATTTGTTTGATGCATTTCGGTAAGTAATGTTTGATGCAATTTGTCGTTTCAAAGAACTCCGCAATGATGGTCGACGTCTAGGAAGTGGATGAAAAAGTATGGTGAACACTTTCAATAACTGTAAGGTCATCAAAAAATGTGTTGAACGAAATACAAAGGTTTTCATGCAAAAGATTACTCGTGAAATGGGAATAAATGACTTATCAGTGAGACGAATGGAAAAGGCAGAACTTGAAGTAAAGCCTTACAAGCTCCAAAAAGGTTTGGTTCTGACTAACTCGCACGGCTGCAATCTTTTGAGGTGGGCAGCGAGTTAATGCTGGAGGAACATTCCTTTTTACTAATGAAAAGATCTTTACGATCCAAAGATCTCATAAGTTCTAGAATGATAAGATCTGTTCAGAAAAACAATCCAAGAATTTCGGTAATTGTTGAATATCGCCAACATCCAAAGTCGGTCATTGTGTGAGGCAGAATTTGCGCAAGCTGCAAATTCTATTTTGTTTTCTTGGGTGATCGCACTGAAATAAACCAAAAAGAGTACCAGTGGGGCATCCTAGAAGCTGATGTACTTCCATAGGCAAGAACGCACATCCGCGATGTAAACAGGACATTTCAGCAAGATTCCACACAACTCACAACGTCAAAAATTCATAAGGGTGGTGGTGGATGTTACTCATGGAATTTGCCATGGTTTGGTTTGTATGGTTTATTGGCGCAAGAGCCATATTTGGCTATACTGCGCCAAGCATACGGTAAAATAGGGGCATCCATTTAAAAGAGCATGAAAAAACAACATCTAAAATGTGTAGATAAAAGTATTAAGATTAATGTAAATGCAAAAAATAAAGTTAAGATGACGCATTTAACAATAAAAAGGACAAACGGGCAAAAGAAACTGTCAAATACGATTGATGAAACCAATAGCTCTTAAAAATTTAAAAATATTTGGGTGATATTTTTCACCCACCAGGTCTTTCAAGTTAAGGGAAAAAGAGTTAAAATATTTACAACGGTAAGCATTTAAATCTGGGCATTCGATCAAAATATGTTTCACACTGAAAGCAATGCGACAAGTGGGACACATCTCCATCCTTTCATCCAAGATCAGATGGCGATGAGTAAACCGGGTGTGTCCTATACGGAGGCGAGTCAATTTAACATCGAACTCTCGTATAGGAATCATAGGCTATAAACTGATGGAGGATTTAATGGAATACACTTTATTTTCAGTCTGTAGATCCCATTTGCTTTGCCATATTGATAGCAGGCTGGAAACAATGGCTCTTTTGAAGTCACAAAATGGGAGGCTTTGGCTTATCGAAGAGGAAGCATGTTTTGCAGCGGAATCTGCTGCTTCATTTCCAACAATGCCCACGTGACATGGTACCCAGCTGAATAAAATATTAAAACCCTGTTCTGAAGCGTCCGTAAAAGGGACAAAGGGAGATTTGCCATGGAGAAGCCTCACTAATACATCAACAAATTTTAAGCCGAAGATATGTGTATCTTGTTTCAAGTAGCATCAACTAGGGCCAGGAGTACGAATTTAGCTACACACTCATCACAGTCGCTTGCACAGCCCCTTTTTACAGAAGGGTACAGTCACACATCTCACAGATAGCACACAGAAGATCAACCATGCCTGAACCAGGACTCGAACACGAGATTCCCAGAAAAGAGGAAGACGCGCTGCCTCTGTGCCAGAAATCAGGCACAAGAGTGAAACAAAGTGCATTTTCAAGATGTAATATCATTTATAGAAAGTGCGCAATCCTCGCCAGACCTCATTCCCTTGGATTACAGAGTGTAGTCAATTTTTGAGGCTAGATCCTACACTAAACCAGAGAAAAAATTGGACTTTCTAAAAGAATCGCCTCGTGGGGAATGGGATAGAATAAAGGTTAAAGAAATTAAATGATTAAAGAAAATTTTAATAGGCATTTGTGTCTTTGCATCGTTGCAAAAGAAGGTCACTTTGAAATCAATTAAATTTATTTATTAGTAAAACTTTACTCATTATAATAGTTGTATTTTGGGTATTTAATTATTTTTAATAAAGTTGTATTAAAAATTGGTTGCCGTCTTTTTCTGCCGCGCCTTGCTCAGTTTTTAAATAAACACTTACTAAAAATAAAATTCGATAAACATTTGCAAAATATTTCATAACGTTTAACTAGTTTAATATTTGTCAAATTTAAAAGAACATTCATAAAACATTTGATAAAAATGTCAAACTTCGAGCATATATTATACGAGCTCTACAAAGACTTGCGATGACAATGCAACCTCTTGAAGACAAAAGCCCATTATAAAGTCCTTTTGAATGAGCAAACTTCATCTTCTCCGATAATGAACCTATTTCTGTCTAATCAGATAAACGTTTAATGAAGAAAAAAGCATTATAAAAGAATCTAATCGAAAGAATACCTGCATTGGATGGAAATTATTTATCTAGTTGAGCAGTATAAACATTTAGTTTGAAATTCCCTTCCCTTGAGAGATTGCTTTTGAAGGTTCGTAAACATGGTGTCTGATAACCACCACAGGTTGGTCCAAGTCTTAGTGATAAGCTCACGACTCGGGAGAAATGATCTGACGCTCTGGTTGTTAGTTGAAGACCTATTATCTTCTAGACGCGTTAAGCTTTTCGCTCTGTTGACCCCTGCCGCCTTTTGTGTCTTCAAGTGATGAGCAAGCGAATCCCTTCTTTTAAGAAACTGATAATTATTATCAAAGTTTTAAGAAATTTTCATAATATATCTTAATTATTTTGTGTTTTAATGAAGGTTCATAATTTTAACACATCGCTAACTTTCATAATAAAATTATGCTTTACTTAAACTGGTATTATGCAACTGGCTTTATTGTTTATATCCATTTTTTACTTTCTTTTATACGTAGTATAAGTAAATGTATAGAAATCGTCAACAAAACCTCGAAGCTTTAAAGAACTTTTAAATTTAGAACTTCCTGAGTTCAAGAAGCACATTTTTTGGAAAATATCTAACAGTCTGCCTATGGAAAAGATAATTCAAAAGCGATTTGAGCTAGATGTCTCAAATTTGGTATACGGTTTTTACATCAAATTTTTATCAAATTGTGAGTAAAATCCGCTTAGAGGAAGTCTGCCTGTTCGAAGATAATTTAACATAATAACTAAAAACAAAGAGAAAGAGATATATAAAATTCAGTGTACACGCTTTACATCTAGACTCTAATTACCGATCAAATTTTCAGCTAGATTCAAAAAAGAATCGATCGTATATCAGTCGGTGTTTTTAAAAATATGTAAAGAGTTTTTAAATTACAAAAACTTAAAACTACAGAAATGTAAAGACTCAAAGACAAAATGCTTTAAATGTATCATATGTGGTGTGTGATTTCATAAATACAAGTGAAATTTTGGGCCAAATTTTTGTATAATAGGTCAAAAATAAAACTCGCCTAAAACATAAATCTTATTTTCGGATATTATTAATTGCATGCCAAGGATTGATCGGGATTCTGAGAAATGAACACCCATAAATGACATTTCTTAAGTTAATTAGTTTAATTACATTAACATCCAATTGCAACGCAACACTAGGGCTATTTTGGGACGGACCTCGTAATTTTAAAACATGGTCAGATGACGAGGACAACACTTGAGTTGGATCTTGATAACTTTCAAATAAACTGTTGCAGTCTATATTCTTGAACACATATAAATTATATATCATCACAAACGTATTTTAACTTCAAAATTTTCTTTGTGTACTATACTATCATTTTCAATTCAAGTCTTTTGAAATTTTTTTCGAAATTCAAATTTTAACAGGTAACATTATTTGAAAATATTAGAAATTATTTAAAAATTTGTACTAACTAATACATTTTTGCTAGTAATTTTATTTGCAGTTATCGTTTTTTTTTTTTCATTTATCTTTTTAAAACAATCCTTCCAATTGTTTAAATTTAAATCCTTTATTACATAAGTTTTTATCAGTTAGTAAATAGGTATTTCTCTTCGAAGTAAACTGATAAAAATCTATTCATATTTTTGTAATTCATTCATCTTAAATTCAAGAAATTGAACTTCCAAAAAATTAAAACATGGAAATAATGATTCATAAATGGAGTTTGTGAATGAGTTTTGAAAGATAATAAACTTTCTAATTCGCAACCTGATTATAAAAATGCCAACAGTATAATGTTATTGTTCTCTACTTCAAAAATATTAAATTCGCAAAATATTAAATTCATGAATGTATATTAATATACACATTCTAGTTTTTAAATTGATTTTGACCTGACTTAAATTATATAGATTGAATCCCATTCATTTTTTAATTAAAAGTTTTTGCCATCACGAATATTTAACGTTAATTTTTATCTCAATATAAAAGGAAACCAGAAAATATTCACAGAAGGATTAAAAAAATAATATATGCGAATGTCTAAAATTTTTATTTAAATGGTAGAAAAGAAACAGATAATTCCAAATGAAAAATAAAATGTTAGAAAAGAATATTAGAGAAAAAAGCAATTAAATATTTAATCACACACAAAAAAAGTTTAAATTAACATTTAGAAGAAACACAAAAGATTAAAGAACAACCTAATATTTAATTCAGAACATTGTGTAACATACGTTAAATTAACTGTTGCTTTAGAATAAAATAAAAACCGAAAGCAGAATAAAAAAATTAACTTCATGATAATGGATCTTTCTTAGTATCATTTCTTCGTAAAACTCGACTAATGACTTTTACTTCCTCGAAAGTGTCTTCGCCTATTTTTCTGTACTTTTAAGAGCATGTTATTCAAATTTAAAAACCCATTCAGCTAATAGTGTTTTTGTGCGAACAACTAACATTGCTGCAAATGACCTACAAATCCATTTTACTGTATTTTGTCATAATTGTATTTTACTTCTTGAGAAATACTTTAGCGTAATAGGATTTATTGCTACAAAATGGAAGTTAAGCCACCAAGTGTATGGATTATTTTCGTTGAAAATGTTCCATACACTGTTTTTTCAAATAAACTTTTAACCATTTACTGCATGAATTAATAAAGTGTCGAAAAAAATTGTTTTACAGTAGACAATGCTTTATTTAATTATAAAGAAGACATATTAAAAGAAAATAAGTAAAACGTTTTATAATTTGGTTTATTTACGGAACCATACATGGGCTCGTATGCACTGAGACAAAAACCATTACAGTTGAAAAATTATTATCCGAGATGTATGTATATCTTGTAATTACTTGATCCTGGTCGATCAAATAAATGGGTAGCGTTTAAATACAAATGTTCTATTTAGAGCTCTATATAATATCAAAACAACAACAACTCGTCCTCATCTAGGTTAATATGCAGGGAATTGTTTACATCTGGATTAAAGGTTCCAAAAATAATACCGAGAACTAACAGGCTGTTAGCGTATCCGGTTACTGCAGGTAGCTCAAGATATCTACGGCTCAGTAAACTCGAGATCACCTGTATCTCTTCAGCGCGTCTCACAGCTCGTCTCGTCTCATCTAGTCTCTAGTCTGATCAGCTGGTCTCCTCGTCGTATCAACTCGACTCCTCGTCGTCTCTTCTTTTCAAAACCTTCTATTTTAACCTGGGTCAAACTCCATCTCTCAGGTTCACGTTTGTGCGCTAAAGACGCCGATCATTCAACAATTCTTCAGAAATATTACTATAGGTCCGCAGTTAACTGTGGGAATTGTGTCTACTCATCCACGCCCTTAACAGACTCTTCACAATAGCGAAATATTAACATCTGGAAGTTTCAGTACTTCTTTCTTCAAAGGGACGTAAAACGCATGCGTTGTTCACTATCGGAACTTATTCCAGTTTGGGTGGTCCCATAAGAGAATAGTTACATTGGGGTAATGGCACGGTGACCTTCTACAACTTTGGTAATCATCACGTTAACTTATATTCGAGTGATCAAACAAACGGATTTTCATTAACCTGACTTAATTAAAAAATTTCATATAAATCTGTGAATTTGATGTAAAGACATTATAACCAATCCCCCCCTTCTGTTCAGTCTTGTTGAATGCTTGTTTCAAGAGAATACTTACACCTAAAAAAACTTTTTACCAGATACCATTGTCCAAAGACTTCAAAGGTTTGAACAAGTGCCTGTGTTGTCTTAAATAACTCAAGTTTGTCTCTAGCTAATGTTATGGGACCATAAATGAGTGGTAACGATATCTATTAGCTGGTGGGAGAACATAACCAGAAGTGTAAAAGAAAAAAAAATCAACACTAGATTTACGGGACGCATTTGACGCTTTTCGAATTTTATAATGAAAATTACAAAACCCGTTTGCCTTTTTGTTTTATGTCTTATAACGACTTTTAGCCATTGATCGAGGTAAATATTATTGAAGTCTATTTTCTTCAAAAGCGTTGATATATTGAAAGCATTTTTCTGCTATACCTGTCTGTACGGATACACATCAATTTGTTTCGATCATAATATAGACAAAATTTTGAGTAAACATGCAAACATCACATCGATAATAAATAGGAATGTACCGACAATACTTCAATCCGTTATCCGATATCGTTACCTCAAATGAAACAAGCGATTAGCAACTGTTGCCAATAAGCAATAATAGAAAGAATAAACTCAGGATGTCATGGTGCGAAGACATTTTGAATCTTTCAGTTGCTTAGTTCGAGTAATGAAAAACAAAATACTAGAATATTTTTTTTAATTATTAATATTATTGTAAACGTCAGTTTTGTACATTTTGACAAAAAGCCCTTCTTTATCGTCTGAGTATGTCTAGAAGAGGAAATAAAACACGAAATATAGTCAGTAATTTTGAAGAGTATTCGTTCATGCGTCAAACTAACGCGTTTTCGGTGAGATAGGTATATAAGAAAAGTTCGTAAACCTAGTTTTATTGAATGGCATTTTGCATCACAACAAAATACTGCAGAGGAAGAAATAAATAGTAGATTTAAAAAAAACAATAAGCTTCCAGTGATTAGAGAAAGATGATAAAACTATGGTAAATAACTGCGTCCTATGTTTAAAAGCTTATCCCCAATAAAGCAGTAGTTATGTGCAATACAAATATATTCAGCAATAATACTTTCTCAGTTTCATCAAATCTTAAAATTAGCCAAAGAAAAATGTCTTAAGACAATTACTCTTTTTTAAAAAACATGTATTTTAAATTAAAAAAAAACATTCTTATAAACCTTTAGTAGTGTAATTTTTTGTTATAAATTTGGAGTATTTCTTCCAGAATGGAACACATTGTACAATTTTATGTGGATTCCTATAGACAACATTACTCATTCAGAAAAAAATTCGTTCAAGGAATGTTTAACTATACGAGTACAATTCAGGAACGGATTATTATCTTCAGAGGTTCTATTGTACATAATGAAATATGCCCGTTCTCATTGAAAATAAAACCCTTGCTCTTGCTGAAGACTAATTAATTTTTTTTAAAAAACCAACGTCGAAATTTTAAATCCCTCAATTTTAATCACTTCAAAATGAAAGAGAAAAAAAATCAAGAAAATTCTAATGAAAAAATCGTTCAACTTACTTAATATGGATCTCTTCGGTTTATTTTTTCCCTTCATTTTAAAGTAAAAAATCTCTCAAATAAATCTCAACTGTTTTGCAATAGAATAGCTGAATTGGTTTTTTTCTTCACAATTGATCGATTTCGGAGAACGTAGAAATGCGTAATGACTGTTTTTTTTTTGGTTCATTGATTTTCGGAAAATACTCGGAAAAACACATAGAGGATTGATCACATTCTTCTGGAAAACCGGGACTACTATCAGATTTCATCGTGATATCTTTTTCCAAGACCACTGACCTTATAGACCACTGACCTATAGCACATGTTGCTTGCTTACATATTAAAATGTAAAGAAGGATAAATGATACAAATAAGGATTTTTCTTGTTTACCGGAAAGCCATTTAATATGATTAACTACATATTATAAATCGTTAAAATTTTATTTTTATGCTTACTCAATGTAGAAAATAATTGATATACGAATCAATATTCTGTTCAACAATATATAGGATGTTCATAAATAAATATCCCTAGATTAAAATAATTTACCCATTAAACTATTGTTCAGAATATTATAAAATTTTGTGAAGAATATCATAAAAGAAATTACATTTGTTTTAACGAACAAAAAATAAAATTTAGCACAAAATTCCATCGTCAGGAGATGCATTTTAATGAATCACATACTTCAAATTTTATTACAAGAAAATAAATCATTCATTATCGTTTGGAATCATGAAAAAACATGTTAAAATGTTGATTGCTGTATATTTTAAAAAATGCTTTGAACAACATAGCAAATGCTTTAAAGTCAGGTTAAGTTCCTGGATTATCATGACTAACTTTTTGTTTTTAAGTCCATTTGTCAATTTTTTTCGAATCTTAAAGTTGTTTGAAATAAAATTAAATAAATGCTCAAACTAAAAATCTTTTGCTACTTTTATTTGCATCTCCAAGGAAGAAGAATATATAATTTTAGAGTAGTAAGAAATTTAAAGTAGCGGCTTAACCCCTTAACCGGTTTATTTTCCTTACTATCTAATAAGATGACACCTTTTATTTTGGGAATATTTTCCTAATTTGATTCAAATGGAAATCCATGGAATACTTGACTTATCTGGGTATTCGAATTCATGTTACTATTGAATTATAATTGTTATGGATGATTTATTTTTTGTTTAAAACTATCAAAATTCGATAAATCGAGGCTAATCTAATAAGATGGCACCTTTTATTTTAGGAATATTTTCTTATTTTGATTCAAATGGAAATCCAGGGAATACTTGGCTTATCTACGTATTCGAAGTCATGTTACTATTGAATTATAATTGTTATGGATGATTTATGTTTTTTTAGAACTATCAAAATTCGATAAATCGATGCACTTACGGCATACGGACAAGCCAGTTAAAGGGTTAACGATACCTAAACGAAAGTACTTGTCCATAGCGTAAATTTAAACTGACAAAAAAATAAAGTTTTGCCAGCAAATAAAGCGTTTTTTTATTATTGAAGAATAAGAATATATGCATACATGAGTTTTTATCGAAATGCATATGAATTAAAAAGAATCTTTAGTAGTAAATTACCAACGATAAATATTTAAAAAATATCGAAATTATTTTTTATATTGTTTAGTAAAAAATTAGCTATTTAATTAATTGAATCAAAGTATCTTCGTTTTTATACTTGAGTGTTTATGAATTACAGCGTTAATAAAAGAAATATTAATAACTTACGCCAGAAAAATAACTTTAGGCTGTTTTTCAAAGATCATCCGGTTCATTTCATATTAAAATTTTAATTTTAAATGGTTCAGGAGAGGAAAATATTCTGTATATTAACTTATGCAAAAGAATAGTTTTTAGTTTGAAATATTAGACATGGAAGCAAATTAATCAGAGCAACAAACAGTTTATCAGCTCATATTACAATAAAAGAAAAAAAAAATTCTAGGGATAAGTGTAAACAGAAAATCAAAATATATTTATATACATACACTGAAAGTATGTCTATAAACAAAAATGCATAAAAGTTGTTCATCCAACGGATCGTGGAATTCGAATTAAACGCGGGAATGAAACTCGGATTTCAAACTTTTCCTCCCATGAGAAAACAATTCCTGATTAAAGTTCTCTCCTTTTAACTAGAATTTCAAGGTAAAGGTTGAGGTCGTCGCAGTTACCATGGCAACTGCAGAACAAGCAACAGATGCGGATAGATCTCTGAAAACAGAAGCTTATCGCTTTGCCAGTTGGAATTCCTGTTAAATCCTCCAAATTGAACTATAGAGATTGGATTCCAATGTCGGCATCTGAACGTTTGTCTTTAATAGCATCCATCTATGCCAGAGAGATACAAATTAAGAGAGTAGCTTTGTGACCTTATTGGGGACACTATTGTTGCAGAAATTGGATGACAACAATGCTTAATGGAATGCACCTATTTTCATTAAGTAGAGTTACATTAGATTGGGTCAATCTTCTAATATAGGGAATGAAAATAAAGGCATTTGGTTTGGATACATTCTAATAAGGCTTTGTTTGTTTGGTTGAAATTAGGTGTTCTGCTACCTAAAACACAACTTAATTCAATAATAAAATTGTTAAATTTTAATATAAATGGAATAAAATGCTTCTAAGACTAACTTTTAACCTTATTTTAAAATAATATATTATAATATTCATCAAACTGAACGACAATTTTCAGCTATAGTGCGAAATATTTTTTTCAGTAAAAAAATATAATGATCTGAAAAATAATTTTAATGTTGGCTGTATTTTAAACTATTTATTATATATATTTTAATATTTTGTTTAAAAATAGGCATTCCACCAGGCGAAACAATTCATTGGTCCGGTTACTCGTACGGGAAAGAGAATACTTATGTTTTCATTTTTTGTTTTCGTGGAAAATGAGCACAGTTCACAGAATAGTGTTTTGGAGGGTCAGTTATTTTTGAATTGAACAATCCTTGCTTTTTTTATGAATTTTTGAGGTGTTACTTTTTTTTATTTTCATTAGCCAGGGTTATCTTTTCTTAAAGCTGTACAGAGTTTCCTGTTTTTTTTTTAATTATAAATTGATCTAACGTCCCTTTTATATAGAACTGTAATCATTTTAACCACACACAAACATATATATATATATATATACTAAAACAATTTTAAAAGAGGTAAATTTAAAAAAATTGCCATTTTCATAATCAATTAGAAAGATACACAAATTTATTAAGAGAGCGCGTATGCTGCTATTCCCAACGACATAGTGGAACTAAGAAGTATAAAAAACAGATATTTGTAATTGAAAAAATGAGAAATCCGGCCTGATGACTTTCTCAAGGGTCAACA
>JAOUZG010026641.1:18441855-18460844 GCA_026289955.1 Argiope argentata | reverse complement strand
TATATATATATATATATATATATATATATATATATATATATATAATAAATTATTTGAGCGAGAAAAACGTAATTTTCAATATCATTCCCTCATCTTAAAACAACTAAGAAAATTAAATCGTCTGCCAGAGCAGTGCTGACGGAAAATAAATTGTCGTTCAAGAGGTTAAAATGGAATTCATTTAATTTAAATTACACATTATTTTTATATATACTAAATAAATAGGATTTTAAAATGAAAGTGGAGTCTATTAGATAATTTTGTGAATTATTCACTAACAAAATATTTCATGCTTTTGTATTAAAATATAAATATTTCAGATTCATCAAACATCTGGCTTCATCAAACTCAAACAAATCTATAAATTTGTATAAGAGAATATACAGAATGACATTTTTTTCATAAATAATTCGCTTATAATCTCATAAATAAAGCAATTAATTGAATTTGGAACTATTTTTATAGAATTTATAGAATTATTTTATGAGATTTATTAGCGAATGTTTTATTAAAAAAATTTCTAAAAATTTTCCATCTCGGGATATATCATTGATAATGAAATATAAAAGTTTAATTTTTCTTTATAAAATAATTTATTAATTATCAACTTCAGAATATGTTTTATTTGGAAATATTACTTACTATAAAAATTGCTTTTATAATTAAATTTTTCACATAAAAATCTTTTTTTTTTCAAATAAGGAACTTTATTAATTGTGAGGAATCATTATTACATAAAATTTTCTTAAACAATTAATAGCGCCTTGACATAAGGGTAGTGGGTCTTTCAAGTGATCTTGGCGTGCCATTTTCGATTCCCGGTTCAGGCATAGTTGCTTTTCTGTGTTCTATTTGTAAGGTGTTTGAATACGCTCTCCTGTAAAAAGGCGATGCGCAAGCAAATGTGATGAATCAGTAACAAAAGTCGTACTCTTAGTCTTAGTTGGTGCTACTTCAAAAACAAGAGACGCTCATTCGGTTTAAAATCGCTAATGCATCAGCGATCTTGTCCTTGACAAGTCCCATTAGAAATAACAAAAACAAGAAAATATTAAAAAATTAATCGCTCTTCGAATTTTTTAAACATTTTAATGAAACAGATATTTTTTTAAATAACAATATCTGAACAAAAATTAAAAATACTATCGACAAAAAATACAAATAAAAATTAAAGTAAACAAAAAATAAAGTAAATAAAAATTAAAGTTCAAATTCAATAAAAAAATATCTTTACTTAAAATATTTAAAATTTTCTAAATAACAAAAGTTTGTTTTTCCGTATCTTGATATATTTTTAATGTTTCAAACTTTTAGGTTATTTTTTTCAACCATAAACTATTACCAAGATATGTATTTCTTAACGATTACAATTACATTTATGAATAAAAATAGTTCCAAATTCAATTAATTGCTTTATTTAATGTTATTTCATCACGGAAACTTCTTTAAGATTAAAATAAAAGATTCATTTAAAAATCGTCATTTGCTAATTGATTATTATTTCTTCTTCATTTACTTCAGCATTTGACATCGAAATTAATTACATATGGTTGAGAAAACAAAAAAATGGGTGTACTGAATAATTACATTAATTTCAACAAATTTTTCCACCTAATTAAAGTTTATCAGCTTTTATTATTATTTTATTACTAAAACAATTCACAAAAAAAGAAATGTTCATGATTTAGTTGTTTTGGCATTTAAGTTTAAATATGAGAGAAAATAAAAGAAAAAAAACCTATTTTAAGATAAAAAAATGTTTGAAAAATATTAATTTTTAAAAAATAATTTATTTCTACGCTTGTTTAAAAAAAAATTCATTTTTTAAATTCCATTTTATCCCCAGAATGACGTTTTTGAAGCTTAGAACACAAGTGGTCATCATTTAAATTTAATAAATTTCTTTACTTTAAATTGTGGCACTTTATCTTTAGAATGAAGTTTTTGAAGCTTAGAACACAAATGTTCTTTATTTGAATTCAATAAATTTGAGTTGAGAAAAGTTATTGAGTTTAGAAAAACATCAAACGATAATAATTATTTTAATTTAATTGCTAAATTTGTGCTCAAAGCAAAATTTTACTTTTTAAGATTTAATCTGCGCATTGCTAATAAAACGAGTTTTTAATTAGTTATTTATTTTTTACTCAGCTGATAAGAATAAAAGTGAAATGATTAATTTATATACCGTTTATATTCTTTTATGTAACCTGGCATTAGAATATAAGAAAATAATATATAATACAACCAGCAACAGAATAAAAAAATCAAACCACGATAAATAGAACTCGAAATAATGTAAATAGAGGAAACTTTAGAAAAATATTTAATTGAAATTCAAAAATGATTCGATTCCATACTTTGGATAATACGAATGAAATAAAAACTGGTGAAAAATAATGGAAATAAAAAACCAATATTTTGAATACAATCATTAAGAAATTCAATAATTAAATATTAAATATTTACAAAAGATAAAAAATAGTTATTTCTGAAAGAAATCTCATTAGAAACTTGAATCATCTAATACTCTTTTAAAGAATCTGTTTCGATGAGAAACACGAGAAAGGAGGAGAAGAAATTCCATAGATAATGGTTCCTTCCATTCTTTACCCATGTTTTCAAAATTTATTTTATTTTTATAATTATTAATAAACATACTAGTTTAAAAGAATTTAATTTTTTTACTAAAAATTTTAGGTAATTATTCTTATTTATTAAATCTGCAATTTTCACGTGTCTCCTTCCTATGCGCTACTTTGAATATAACAAACCACTCTTTGATATATTTGAAATGTAACAGTTCAAATTGCGTTTAGTAATACATTTGCATAGATATCCTTTATAGATATGCCCCTTTTCCTCTAGTTTGATCTCAGTCAACAAAATTCAATAGCATTTTTTTTCTTCATTTTTGAGAGTGGAATATGTTTGATGAGAGAAATCACCTAAAAGTAAAGCTGAACATTTTAAATTGTGATAAGAACTTTTTAAAACAACTCAATTATCCTTTTAAAAACCTTTTTGAATCAATAGGACATTCGCAATTTAATTCTGCAGCAGTTCGTACACTGAATTAAAAATACTTTTCGATTCATGGCCTTTTACAAAAATCCCCAATTAAAATAATTGTAAAAAAATAAAATGATTCTAACAATGTTTTGTATCCTGAAATAAAAATTGTATGCTGAGTCATGGTTACTTATAAAAACCATCAATTAAAATAACTTTATAAAATTAAAGAGAGTATTACAGCAGTTTGTATTCTGAATTAAAAATGATATCCCTGTATATTCAACTTACAAAAACTATTATGTAAAATAATCATACAAATTCAAAAACGAGTAATGTTTCCAGATTCCAAGAAATTATCTCTTTCTGATATTGATTTAAAAAAACTTTAAATCTTTTCTGAAAACATTTTTAAAAAGATTTTTTTTTATTTCGTAATTGTGTAAATAGATTTTTACTATCCAATGACAAAATTTTACCATATATAATATTTATAAAGGGCTATTTATTAGGCATAAAATACATTTCCCAATTTATTTTTACCTGTGCAATATCTCAAATACTAAAAATATGTAATTTCTAAACCACTGTTCCACATATGAATCTCAATTATCTAATCACAAAATGCCAGCAAACACAGTCTCCTCATTTACAAAAGTCATCCATTAAAATAATCTTACAAAATTTTAAAAAATGCATACTGAATTAAAAGTTGTATACCGAGTTATTTAACTAACAAAAATCATCAAGTAAAGTAATCGTTCAAACTTAAAAAGAGTAATTTTTCCAAAGAATAAGAAATTATCCATTTCAAATATAGATTTTAATATACTATAATATTTTTTTTAAAAAAATATTTAAACAAAAAAGATGCATTTTTATTTTGTTAGTATAAATTGATTTTTATTATCCAACGACAATTATTTACTGTTTGATATTTTTGAAGGACTATTCATTAAAACATTTATATGGAAGGGCTATTTTTTTATTAAAATTAGAAGAACTATTCATTTATTTTTATCTTTTTATAATTGGGCAATATATTAAATACTAAAAGTATGTAATTTGTGAACCACTGTTCTACATATGAATCTCCACTAGTTAATCACAAAACTCCAGCAAACACACTCTGAGATTGCTCCTCGGTTAAAGCACCGCTCCTTTAATTTCTAAGATAATTCAGTTAACGCTTCGCATTCCTTAACTCGGCGATTCTCGGACCATCCTCTAACAAAGCCAATGATCACCCAACAACGGGGGGTGTCTGGGAATGTGTTAATATTCAAGCAACAATTATTAGAAGCGCCAAATTCCGGTCTTTTCTATCGCCTCTGAACAATGACAGGATCAGCGGGATTTCTGCTCAATTTGTAGTGAAGGCTTCCGTAATTTGCATAAATTTAACGCTCACTTGAAAGAACAGAGCTTCAGCAAATGAACCCTCGGATTTTAATGTTTCTTTGTACATTAAACAGGCCATTTTTAGGAAGTATTTTCGTAGTTTTTGGAACTTTGTTCATAATAGTAAATAATCTGATTTAAAAGACGCTTTGTATTATATTTTTAAAAAAGTTTAAAACTCGAGAGCTATTTCAACATACATTAATATGCTCTTACACAAACATCAATAACATGTATTAAAGAAAATTAACGCTTTCTTAAAGGTTATATTCATGAAAGTTTATACGGATTATGAAGTAAAGGAAGGTCTTTCCTTATTTAATGTAATTGTAAGAAGTGATTTGTTATGCTTAAGAGTTTAATAAAAAAATTATTCGATTTTAATTTTGATGTACTTTTTTCCCGTGAAGGTATCTGAAATATAGCACAATGAATCATGAAATATTCTCTTGAAATGGCGATCTAACTTTTTAAAAATATTTGATTAATTCTCATATAACAAGATAAATTATTTTGCATTAAGCTTAAAATAAATGCAATACGGCTGGTTTTTCTGATGTTTTGTTTGTTTAAATAAGCAAATGTATAGATTGCAGTTGTTTATAATAGAAACACTGATTATAAATGTTTTTTAAAACAATGTATTAATATCATCGTGTACATTTCAGAAATCTGAACATTTTTGAAGATAATTAGCAGGTCTCAGAAATCAGCAATAACGTTTGTTTGACACAAAGACACCAATGCAAAGAGGACGAATACACATACGGCAAATATGTACAGTCGAGATGAACGTAGAACAGACAGTAGCTCACAAGTTGTAAACGATCACATCACACAAGGTTTTGTTGTTGTTACTTATGGTACTTGTCAGGGACAAGCCCCGCTGATACATCAGCATATTTTAAGCCGGACATATACGTCTAGTGTTTTACAAGTAGCGCCATCTAGGGCCAAGAGTGCTACTTAGCTAAACACACGCCACACCCCTTTTTAAGGGACGGACTTTATTCATTCACTCATCTCAGATCGTAATTTAGACCTGGAACAGATAACGATCACCTCTGTTCCGGTACCTCCAGTGGTATTACTCTCGATATGGAGGATTTTTCGACCACGAACTTATTTAACTAGCGCCAACCGGCACACACACGGGGAATTTTTTGGGTGGTGAGTTTCAAGTTCGTAACCTAATGAGTACGAGTTCAACGCTCTACAAACCAGGCTATCCTGGCCCATGCACACAATATAAAAGAATCCAGAAGGAGAGGGGAACCCCGGATCAGCATATTTCTCTCAACAGCTGAAGTTCTCGATGTCTCCTCTCTTTAGCTACCGACTCACCACCAAACGACCAGCCACTCCACACACGACACGACACCGCTTCCAGAGTGAACAACAGTATTCGACATATAGCAGTTCAGCACTTGTTTGTACACCACTTTGCCTTTGCTTCATTGCTTCATTACGCATTAAGTAACTAAATTATAATGAAATTATAAAAATAGTAAAACAGTAAACGCGAAATATTTAATTTTCAAATATGTTTTCATAGATCTGTATATGATATATATTAAGGATATATTTTATTAATTTTTTTCTCGGTATATTTAACAATTTCTACAAATAATGGAATTTAAAAAAACTTTTAAAAGATGAATTAAACAGAAATTTTAAGTATTTTCCTGAAAGGAAACTCAATTTTGCAATGTAATTTTTTTAATTTAAAAATTAGTCCTCAGAATTTTACAAAGTAACTGTATTTAGGATAAGTCAAACCAGTCTCTACAACTCGTCTCGAAGGCTCGGGAATTTAAACCATAAAACTTAAAGATCGGATCACAGCAATAGCGGCACTGGCAAAAACTGTGGTGTGATACAACCCTCCCCGTTGGAAGTAAGTCCCGTCATCGATGGGAAAAACCGACCCCAGTTAATTAGTGTGTCCTCCAGGGAGGCCAGATCAAAACCGCCTTGCCGGAAGCATTGAGGTGCCCTCGACGGGGAAGGGATATTTTGGATTTTAAAAATGCTGAATATTTGTTCTCATATTATATGTTGCATATAATACATACGTAGTCAATAATGCTGCGATACTCTTATTTAATACAATCCATTTACATTTACATTTTTATCGCTATTTCATTTGATTAACCCGGCAAGACCGGCACCGCGAAACGTAACACGAAAACGGGCATGGGGTATCAGCACACCCCAAACATATTAAATGGTATAAACACGAAACTTTTTTTTAATTCTAATTGCTAATGAAATTCATTATAATTACAATTTTTTCCGAGAAAATGAAAAATGATAACTAATATGTTAAATTATTGTAATTTTTAAAATTAATAACAAAAATTAAAAAAAGCTCACCTTTTTTTGTTTTGGTTCGAAAAATTTAACCTTTTCCATGTAACACTTAATGATTTTTTTAAAAATTTTCATTATAATAAAAATCATACATTATTGAAAATAAAAATACTGATACTAATTAATTTTCTTAATAATTAAGGTGTACACGGATCCGAAACTTTAGATTTTTTTATGCAGTTATTACATACAGCTTCAATTTCAGAGTGTTCTCTACACATATTGTTGTCGTATCTCACACACATAGTTTTCGATTTTCCTGTCCTTGTTTCTTGGACACAAATAGCATCTTCCATAACTCAGCTTTCTTTTTTTCGTTTGTGGCTCATCCAGACATTCTTCTTGTCTCTCAGGTGACTGCTTATAAGGTTATATAAGTGAGAACGCAAAATCCTTCAAGAAATGCCTCCGTTTTTTGCACTTTTTGGTGGGTTTGTGGTTGATAACAACAAGATCCTGGAATTTATTCCGGCAATATTTAGAAGTGAAAAAAATATCACCACTTGATATCCTGGCAACAGAATAAGTTCTTCCCATTCCATCCACCTCATCCACTGCGCCTTTAGTCATGTTGCAGAATGTAATTATATACGATTTTTTTAAAATCGGATGTAATTACATTCTGCAACATGACATAATGCTTTCGTCAATATCATCATTGTTATTCAGAGTTGATAGAAAGTTTACACATTTGATCTTTTTGACAAGTAAGAAAATTTCATTACGTCCTTTTGTTTTTCGTCCACTTGGCCAAAAGTGAGGTTATTTCGAAATGTCATAAAATCACAGACATTTTTTTGCTTTATTATTGTTAAATGTATATTTGATGAATTAAAATAGTTTGAATTATTTTATAATACTTAACTCGGAAAAAAAATTAAATTAAAATTACAATACCATATATGAGCCCATATGTGGTAAAGGGTTAATTAGAATTTAATAAATCTGAAATTTTATCAGAATATAAATAGATTAAAAAATCAGCTGAATTCGGCATTTGGATAACTACTGCAAATATTTCACATCGTTTCAATGTTTAAATATCCATATTTTTAAAAGTATCACTTCAATAGCAGAATTTGTTTTTCAGGAATTCAAACTGTTTTCATTATTTCATCAAATACTTATTAATATGATTTTCTTCCCTTATTGGAAACTAAAGAAGAAGAATTCTATGTATCTATGTAGATTCAAAGATTAAAAAAATGAAGTTACAATCCCACGAAAGTCAGAAGATATGTTAAACAGACATTTTCAATTCCAGTAGTGGCATGATGTCATGGAACTGGTTTTAGTTAGAAAGTTTCATGATCACAGTAAAAAAGATTTAACAGTTAAAATATTGTTACATTTTTTAGCGTAGCGGTTTCGGATTGAATGGACTTTACTTGAGGACAGCACAAACAAATTTATTTACAGCTATTTACAGTTATTTACAGGATAATTGATAAAGTAAAAATTTCGGATAAGTACAATCCAGCAGTCAACGCTCAGTTACAGCGTAAATGCAAGTCTTATGCACTATAAAAACAGACTGCAAAACAGCTTTCGTATAGCACAGCAACAGTAAATCGCAGCGAGCTCAATAATACAATAACAGCAAACGTAAAAACAGCTCAGAAATCCTCTAGTTCAGCGAGACGCTTCTCTTCCGAGAGAAAACTCTCAACGAATTCACTCACTCCGGCTACTCGTCCCTTATATAGCCGAAGAAGCGCGTGCCCCGAAACTCTTGAAGCGTCTCAAAACATCGCGCGCAATCCAGCAGCTACTAGACTATTCCTTTCGCCAAATCAATCAAGCTGGCACGAGGCTCCTCGCCAAACGTCACCTCTTTGGCGCGTTTTCGTGCCGCTCGCCCTCTTGCAACAATATCATGGATGAAATGTCTAGTGATTAGATGGTATCATTCAATTATTTTTAAACGATTTAAATGAAATTTAAGGCCGCCTATAGTCCTGGAGAATAATTCATAAATATGATTATTGGTTTATACATTACTCAAATCCTTATAAACATAAAAGTAAACTTTAATCAAACCTAAAAAGTTAGTCACCGATTGGCACGGATAATAAGTACTACAGACTACTTGATTATTTTTACAACGTTAGCAATACATCTCCAAAAAAATGCAGAGCGGCATTAACTAAATTTTCGGTTTTCTATCTATAAAGCTCTGAATTTAGATTGTATTGTTGAGTGCCAGAGATAGCACATCTACTCAGAATGAAAGTGACTGTAGAACTTGTTTTGAAAGCCCCTGCGAAAATTAGAGTAAAAAGCGATTTGGTTTACGTCATTTGACCGGGCTAGGTAAAGTTGGCATGAAGGTGAAGATGAGAGCAAATGTGATAAGATTCAATGGCTTAACAGGAAGTTCAAATATGCATTCTAGAATAGGCCTTCTCGAACTGTAGTTTAAGTGGAAGAGCCCATTCGGTAGTGGCGTAGGGGAAGTTGTATTGACTACTGCAATGTGCGTAATCCGTTTGTTGAGCAATTTAGGATTGATGTGGCCTTTAATTTTGAGTTAAAAGCACATAGAAAGTTTAGTAATGAAGGATTCGATGTCTTCGATTTTTATACAAAGGTGTACGTACAAAGGCGAGCATACAAAAGTGTCTTATTTATAAGTTTATGAAGCTTGGCGCTATCAACAAATAAACCTGGAAATGTAACCGTCTTGGAGATATCTTGACATATTTTATTCATAATAGAATCTAGTGATGTAGTGTAATCTAGAAATCACCAGGTAAATCAGAGGGGGATGTAGAGATAAACAAGTAACTAATTCAGATAGCGAAAATAAATCTCTTTTGTGTATTTGATGAGCAGAACCTTGAGAAAAATTTATGTCTCGTTATCAGGAGTAAACGTTAGGAAGCATATATCATCTTTATATTGTCGTCGTGCAAATCAATAAATACATATGGACAGCATATTCTCTCTAGTCCCTAGAAGGCAACCTAATGTTTATAACGATAGTTTCTTCTAACAATATTAGAACCGTTGGTGATCTAGTTAGTTTGTAATTATTTTGTATGATATTTTAATATAAAAATAACATGTTAAGGTTTATTTTATATTATTTTAATCTTTGCTAATAGGGTAAGTATACTGGTTTTGGAGAATAATATTTAAAATCTGAAATTCAAATAAATAAAATAAATAATTTAATATAATTTGAAAAGTCAATTATTATCAAACAATGCAATTAGATTAATACAACAATTATTATTTGCAATGTTAAGAAATTCAAATATCATCAATGCATAATAAAAGTTCATTTTACGCTTCATTGCAGAGTCATTGCTACAAAAAATACAATAGTCTATTAAAAAATATATAGATTAGCAAAGAAAAGGGTATATTTTTTGACATTATAAATTACGAATCCCTTAAACTAATTTTACATCTGTAATAATGTAAATAATTTTAGAAAAAATCTAAAAATTGCGCGTTAGAACAAATGAAGTAAATATGTTTTTAATGTAAATATTTTTTTTATTTAAAAAGTATTCTTTCATAACGCAAAAGGCCTATTCAGAGAAACCAACTATAAAGCAGTTTTTTTAGCGCTATTAACAATTAGAAAAAAATGATAAAGCAAAAATAGTTAACAGATTTTTCGGATAAAAAAAATCAGGTTTTCTTTCATATGATAGAACTAATGAAATGAAAATATAAACATAATAATATAAAAGAATTTCTTTCCATTTATTTGATGTATTATATGTATTACATTATTAAATTCAATAATTTTTTTAAGAAATAACTAAATAAAGCATATGAATGAAAATGTAATTTCTATTTGTATATAATTTAAGAATTATTAGATTTCTTAAATTCATTTTTAATTCACCCATTATTATGACAAAAATTAGTTTTATGTATTACACATTTTTTATAAATATATATGCAGGCTGTCCCAGAAAGATCGGATAAATTCTGCACAGCTAGATTCATTGTTTGGAAGATACAAAAAAATCCCAGGAAATTGTACCTCTACGATCCATAGTTTCGGAAAACAACGTGAGGGCAAATGTATGACGTCATATCTGGTTTACGAAAAAAAATGCCTTTATTCGATATATGAATATCAGTACTTGCATAACTTTAAATGGGAAGATGTTTGAAATGTTCCCCGGGCATATGGAGGAATGATTGCACGTTTCGTGCAATGATTGACTGTACACGTTCTAACATCGCAGCGTCAATAAAAGTAAACGCACTGTGTAGACGAATGGACTAAGTCCATTTCTGAAGTAAAACTCTCGATAAACCAATTCCTTTATATGACCCTATAGGAAGAAATCTAATGGGGCCAGATTTGGAGATCATGGAGGCCATGAAACAGGACCCCATGCCTAATCCAGCGGCCGAATAAAAAAAAATCGTAAGCCGGATATGATAGACATTTTCTCTCGCATTTTTCTGGAAAATTACGGGTCGCAGAGGTATAGTTCCGTGGGAATTTTTTACGTATTCCAAACAACGAAACTTGTTATGCAGAGTTTATCCAGTTTTGCTCGGATTCCCTGTGTATATAACGTTCAAATACGAAATATGCATTGCGTAACTAATATATTTCCATTTTATTTTACAAAGAAGTAATGCACTTCTTAAGACAAAGTAGTCTGATAAACAAGCGATAGTTACATTTTAGAAATCAAAGTGTTTCGTATTATTGGTATCACGCTCTCTACAATCTTAATAAAAATAAGCAAAATTGATGTCATATCGTTAAATAAGTTAAGTATATATTTGTGAATATGAAAAATCTTAATAGGATGTAAGATTTTAAAAAGCTTTTTTGAATGCTTGTAAACACATAAAAAATACCTCATAAAAATGTTACATTTAATGTAGAGTGAAAAGATAATGATAAAGATATTTGTTGATTTTGTGTTGAATAAAACATATCCGTCATTTTGCCAATTTTTTTTATTTATCATATTTGCAAAATTTTAAATAGCGTCAATGAAATAGAAATAAAAATTAACGAAATCAAAGAAATGTATATCACTCTATATACCATATTTGTTCCAGAAAATGAGATAATTATTCGAACGTTTAGATAAAGAATTAAAACTATTTATACCGATTGAAGATCGCGATACGAACCTGCCACACTAGAGCCAGTAGCCGAGAAACAGGACCACAATACAAAAGTCGACTTCGGTATCGTAGATGTTATCTGGCTTATGAAGCTAGCGCCACAGTACTCCCCACCAGTGAGTCGGAGGAGGGACGAACGATTTTTATAGCGCTAAGCGCTATGGCGAGTTGCTGCTTGCTTGCGTCAAGTGAGTCTGACGACTTTGCTTCGCTTGCTTGCGTCAAGTGTGTTTGACGACTTTGATTTTTGCTTGCTTGCTTGCTTCAAGTGTGTGTGATGACTTTGCTTATGCTTGCTTGCTTACATCAAATGTGTGTGACGACCTTGTTATGCTTGCTTGCTTGTGAAGTGGGGTTGGCGACTTTGTTTGCTTGCGTCAAGTGAATTTGACGACTTTGTTTGTTTTTGCTGCGGGTATATGACGCCACGACTGTTTCAGAAGGTTTCATTGCCAAGGTCACCAATGTACCGATTGAAGGTTAGGGTACGAATCTGCGACGCTAGAGCCAGTAGCCGAGTAACATAACCATATTACAAAATTCGACTTTGGTCTCGTAAATGTTACCTGGCTAAGAAGATAGAGCCACATATTCATTGATTCGAGGATAAAAATATTGCCCCTAAAATCTTATTAAATCCTTCATAATAATAAGTTACATTTTGAATGCAAATGTAGAAGTATTTATATAACTATGCTATAATAGTTTAATGCTCAAAAAATACTTAAGTCATTAGTTTCTCAGATTCAAGAAAGGCATACAAAACGTTATAAACAATTCGTTTAAAACGTATAATTAATTAAAAGCAATTCATTTTAATTAGACAATTTCGGATTTAATATCTGAATCTACAATGGCCAGGGACTTTGTTAAGAACGAACGATGAGTGAGTAACCCCGCCTTATTTTAGAATCTATGATTCAGAATTTATTGAGACATTTTCTTCGTTAAATATTCAGCGTGGTTTTAGCCGTAAGAAGAATTTCGGATCATGAGATTGTTTACGAACTATCTTGCCGATGTTCAGAAAATGGTACATTGCTTTACAGAGTAAAATCAGAAAGAAAAGAGAGCTAATTCATTTTTAGAAGAATGAACAGAACACTCTAGCTTCTGGAATGTAGTTGTATCGACTCAAACTTAATTAAGGGATAACATTATCGAGCCCATTAGCTGTAAGGACGAAAGGCAGACGCACTTCGAATCATCTCTCCAGTTATATGGTGTCATTTTTATCTTAATAATTCAGATTGAAAAATACAGCATGTTCCTTAAAGGGCCTTTTAGAACTATTCTCATTAGAAATCTGAGCTTATATTAGTTTAAGAGAATTAGGTAACTTTATTTTGGTTATATTATGCTTCTGAACTGCTTTTGGAAAATGCAACCTTTGGAAATTGCTCATTTAGAACAACTACGATTCATTTAAGAAATCAGTTCTTGAAATTTTCATTATTTTTGCTAATAAAATATCAGATATGTCTCATAATTATCATAATAATTTCATTTTAGAAACTGTAAAAAATGATTTATTTCCTAAAATCATTATTTTCCAAATTTTTGATCTTGAAGACAAACATTATTTTTAAAAAATGGAATATATTGTCTCAAAAATCCCACCACTTATTGAGTAAAATCTACAGATTTACCTTGTAACGGATGTATAGTGTAAAACATTCATCAGGCCTCAATAGTTAATGATAACGTTTGTTAACACGAAGACATATATACACAGCCAAGGCGTACATACGAAATACACAGCCAAGGCGTACATACGAAATACACAGCAGAAAGCTGCAACAAACAGTATTCCACAATTAGCAATCATTGGTAATAACAACCACAGCATCCAAATAAAATTCAGCAGGTTGAGGGAACGGCTGTTCTTGACAGTCTCTTCGGACGTCTGAAATTCTCTACTGCCGACTCACTACTTTATGTCTAGATACACCACACACAACTTGATGCTCCTTCTATAATAAACTCCATGGCTCGGCTCATAGCTTGCTGACTCATGACTCTGACATATGGCTCCTCTCAGCGCTTGCTGATTGATCAAACTAATTTGTCGTTTACTCGCTTACGACTCTATACTTAAAGACGACACTCTCATAAGATTAAATCCATTGTTTGCATTTGCTATGTCTGATTTAACTATTTTTTTGTGAAACTTTATTATATAATTGGGATTGAAACATAAAAGAAAATAAAGAATTATAAAAATCCTGACAGCTGTTAAGTTGGTTCATACTTATTTATAAACCGTTTCGCCGTCCATTCTGTTTTGCCGCATTAGAGCAAACAAAAATAAAAACTCGAATCATTTAATATTTACAAAGTGTTTTAAACCTTTAAAAGTTTTAGAATGTAGAACGCTTGAAGCGCGTTATGGTTGCTTTGCAGAAGTTTAATTGGAACGCTGTAGACGCGTAACAGACGAACGACGAAGAGTTTAATTTAAGAAAGAAAAATGTATTTGTATATTTATTATTGCTTCTATAATATTGTTTGTACAATTTTATAATACCCTGAAATTTACTCTTTTCAGATGCCATAATAAATTCCAATATAGCCTTTTTAAAAGTTTCATTATTGCTAATAAGAAAGGAAATGTATTTGATAATGAAACCTTTAATGATCCTGTGATCATTTCAAATCTCATTATGCCAGAAAAAAACATGTTTATTGCTGGTTAGTATTTTTAGAATCCGTAATAACCCCTGAAATTGGAGGAATAATCAGAAATTCCTTCATTTTTTTTCACAAGCATAAAATGTTCCAAATAGGAATAATAATTTCGTTAATTGTGATACTTTTCTTGGCTAATTTGCGATACTTAAAAAATGTAGCAATTAAAATACATAGGGACATTTTCCGAGAAGAAGCTGCTTCCAATTCAAATTAAAACTAGATTTATCTGCATTTAAATTCATTCGTTTTATAAATAGTGTCTATAATTGAAATTAGTAGAAAAATAGAAAATACTTGAAAAGCTCATAAGATAAAATCTTTTCAAACAGAAATTAAATTCAGAGAATAAATTACATGAAAATCATAACAAATGCATCTGAAAAATAATTTTAAATTAGCTAATCTCATTTCAATTAAGAATTTTATTACTAATGACTGCATTTAAAATTGAAAAGTGAATGCTATTGAAAAGGGAATTACTTTCGTATGATAAAAGTAAAACTGAATAATTAATTCTGTTTACTAATTTAATTAGTTAAATTCGCCGAATGAAATAATCTATAAGCCTTTTAAATTTATTTGCAGAATTTTTAAATCTAATTCGATAAGAACCATTTATGTGTGAAATGTTTAGAAAATTTATATTAATAGTTTAATTTTTTCGAATTTTTTCTAATTTTTCTAATATTATATATCAAATATTATAGGATGTAAAAAATAGAAGTTACTTAATAAATGCTTAGTATTTTCTTTAATAATAATAAAAATATTTTATTATTTTTTTTAAGTTAAGAATATTACATTACACTAAGCTTATTTTCACTCCAAATCAATTATTAAATTGTTCATAGCTACAGATAGCTATTTAAATGATTTTAGTTCAATAGAATTCAAATTAAAAAACAAACGGGTTTATTTAAAAAAACTACTTTACATCTTAATTTTATTAACGCAAACGATCCACCAAATGTTGTGATTGTAAAATATGTATTAATTTTTGATAGAAATATTTTTTATTCTTCGCTGTCTTATTATGTTATTTTATTTCCTTTAATTTCATAACAAATTCTTAATTTTTTAAATTTATTTTTGTTTTCAGATAGAAACATTTTTGATAAAATTATAACATTTTTGTAATTGTCTGATGAATAACGAAGTAAGATTTTTTTGATTTAGAGGATGCAGTTTATCTTCCAGAGAAATTGCAAAACGATTAGAATGCTAAAAATGAGTTATGGATAAATTCTTGAATCCTGACCACTGTACTGTATATTAAAGATCTGCTAGAAAAATATCTCGATCTAATCCGTCAAAAAGAGCCACAAATAATAGAGCATTTTCTCAACACAAATCTTCAATTTAAATTTTTTTTAAATGCATTTTTCTTGTTTGAATAGATTTGCATGGAACTTTTAAAACCTTCAAATGCAAAATAAATGTATATGAGAAAATGGTCTCCACTAAAAAAATATAGAAATAATTAATCATGCAGAAAAAGAAAAAAAAACAGTATTCTGTTCTTTCAAATAAAGGAAATGGCATAATTTTCTTTGATTAAAAGAAATTTAATTTGAAGGGATCTAATGGCTTCCAATTTTATTGTTTAACTGACTACGTGAAAAAACAGTTTAGCAAACTCCAATTTGATAATGGTAATGTTACGGTTTAGGAAGGATTCGTTAATAATGTTTACAAATATGATCGCCTCTATGAATCTAAATGCCAACTCTAAAGGGTATCATAACATGCTTTCTTAAGAATGATTATCAAAAGCTCCTCTCATTACAAGTCGGAATAATATTTTTCAACACGATTAAGACTCTACCCATGTATTGTCTATTACGTAGTCGTAGTTTTCAAACAAATAAAACAAAACTATTCGATTGACCATTAAAAAATCTAGACTTGAATACTATGGAAGATTTGCAGGGAGTAATTATTCATATTTAAGCAGGCGAGAGTTTTTATGTCAATAAATATGAGTAACAGAATGCGGTCTAACACTTGTGGGAAAAAACATCTAAACAACTTTTAGAAAGACTTGCGAATCTCTATGAAACTTCGATTGGTAGATATCATAAGAAAGGGGAAATATCTAGATGATTAACAATTTTAAGAGCCTGATTCTTAACTGGCCTTATTTATTCCAATTTTCTTTCTATGTCAAAGTTGAGTACAAGCGAAAAAAATTATTCGAAATTTCCTTAATTATTATTATAATTATGTATTTAATACTTTTAACTATTATTAGTTCAGTGCATTTAATACGTTTAGCTATTATTATTACTTTGCATTTATTTGTGTTCTTATTGTTTTAAAACTGATAATACTCTCGAATACATACTTTCAAATTAACAAACATTTTTTTCAATGATCCTTTTTTTCCATGTCTGTACCATAGTATAATACTGTTACTTATGGATCTTGCCATAGACAAGCCTTCCGCTGATACAGCAGCAGATTTAAGCCGAAAGGAGAGTCTCTTGTTCTTGAAGTAGCGCCAACTAGGGCCAAAAGTACGTCTTAGCTACACACTCACCACATTCGCTTGCACAGCCCCTTTTTTCAGGGGGGCACAGTCACACATCTCACAGATAGCACACACTAGAACAACCATGCCCGAGGCGGGACTTCCAGAACATGAGTATGACGCGCTACCTCTGTGCCAGAAAGCAGGCACAATAGTATAATATAATCTATAAACGATAATATTCATTACAACAAAAAATTCCATTGCAAATAATTTTTTAAAATTATTTTGATTAACAATAGAATAAATTTATTTTGATTGATTATCATCAAATTTTTCAAGGAACCATAAATTGATAATTTTGTGTAAATGTAGTGTCAGAAAATATTTTAGCTCTTAAAACCTATTCCATATTATTTTTGAGATGCTAATATGGACTCGATTTGAATGAAATTATTATATAATGAAACGAATAATCAAATTACAAATATTAACGTTATTAATTACATAATTAAGGGTTAATAATTTTATAATCTGTTTATAATTATAGTATTAATTAATAATTATACAGAGAATATAAACAAATATTTTCTGTAAGGCTTTAAAATGTCGAATAGAACCAAAAATATCAAAACATATGAATAAATAAACTTGTATTTCTTTTTATTACCGTCTTTTCGATATCAAGGCTTTTGAGAGACACAATATTTACCTGCACTGAAATGCTCTGAGCAATTTATAAGGCATCTAAGAGACACAATGTTAATATCTTGATTAGAAGACTTGAATACAAATCCTTGTGGGATTCGAAGTAATATTACTCGATGTCTGATATTATAATATCATTGTGTCTGAGATTTCACAACTTGGACACAGCAATGCACTTAACTATTGCTTAGATTGTACAATTCCTCTCGTGTTCACTCTTTGTTTAGAAATGTAAACTATAACCCTGAGTTTAATTAATATGAGATTCATTAAAAGCTGTAGGGACTTACATGCGCGCGCCATATTTCCTAAATTTCTACGCAAATAATGTAAATGAAAACTTGAAATATTAGCCATTTAAGAACAGATTATGTGCAAATATTTATTTAAAGTGAACATTGGGTACAGAAGTATTTATTCAAATGTTTATTTTTCTGTATCCTTTTATATTTATTGTATTCTTTTTGAAAATCTAGGCTTTGAACAAAATAATTTCTACATCTTTTGTAGCTTATTACGTAAAATTGAGTTATTCAACGCTTTTATATTATTTTTTAATAAATGTTTTGAAATTGAAGAATCAGTAAATATAGTTTCTAGTTATTTCTAGTATACAGAATCCATACTTCATTTTAATTAATTAAATCATAAACAAATTTATCTTCGGTACACATTCGCATTCTTTAAATTATCTCGTGACAAAATGTCTAGTAATACAAACGTCCACACACAGAGACACACGCATTTTCCTTCATTATTATAAGAAGAAAATATAGCAAAATTTTTAGAACACAATATAGAAATAAATGTAAGTGGCATATATTAAATATAATAATTGTAAGGAATTTAATTTCTTTTCAAAAATAGTCTTCTGTATTAGGTTTAATATAAAAAATTTCAGGGGAACATAAAATATAATAAGTAATATTAAGTAAAATTCCTTCGTATAATAAGGAATATTCATTGAAATGCTTTAATATACTAAGGAATAAGCAGAGAAATTCCTTAATATGATATGAATAAAATAAGGAACATTTAGTGAAATGAATATGTCTTCATTATAAATATAATTAATATAATTCATTAATTACAATATATTCAATTTCTTAGTATAATAAAGTATATTCATTGAAATGTCTTAGTATAATAAGGAATAGTCCGTGAAATTCTTTAATATAATAGGAATATAATAAGGAGCATTTAATGAAATGAATGT
>JAOUZG010026641.1:18411226-18436855 GCA_026289955.1 Argiope argentata | reverse complement strand
CAAAACAACGTTTGCCGGGTCAGCTAGTATATATATATATATATATATATAGGAAGGGTCTGTGCATATATAAGGAATTAGAAAAAATATGACAGTAAACGAAACTGTGGTTATGGGAAAAACTGACGATTCCATCTAAAACATTACAATTAATTCTTAGATTCTTACATATTCAAATGAATTGTAAATTGAGTTTATTTATACATTAATTTTAACTTGCAGGTTTTTATTTTAAGTTTTAATATGAAATAATTTAGAAATTTAATTTATAAATTCCATTAGATGAGAAAATTTATAAGAAATGGAATATTTTTTATAGTACTTTATGTGTATATGAATTTTTGTAAAATAAAAAGAAATCCTTATAGATGACGTAAATACTGTTTGAAATCATAAATATAATTTTAAACGCACTCACTAGATTTATTTTTTTAAATCTACATCTACAGAAGATAAATATTAATTTAAATTAAGTTTAACTACTTAATTTATTATATTCAAGAGTAGTTATTATTCATTTTTATTCATGATTTGTTTAGTTAATTAGTTATTTTAATTAAAATGGTTTATTACCCAGAAATATTGGTTTTCTTAAAGTAGAAAATTAAGTGAGAGTTTGATTAATTATAGTTTAATATTCAATTAGTTTTTCAAGATGAAAATATTGTTTTTAGAATAAATATCATTTATTAATTACTGCAATTTTTTGAAGATTAAATTTCTTTAAAAAACCGTCTTCCAAAATTAAAGTTTTGATCTAATTATAATTTGACAATCATAATCGTGATGGAAATATAACAAAAACATGTCATGTCACAACATTCAGGTTTCCATATACTTATAAAAATATTACATTTAGAACAGAAATGACCTATGATGATTTAAAAGTCATTAATACAGTATAACATTATTTGTGAAAAATATTTCAATCTAAGATTCGTCAAAATACCTGTTAAATTATTGTAAAATTACTGAATCCTGATCGAAAGGTGGCAAATAATTAACCTAATAAAACAATAAATAAAATAAATAAATAATTTTACAATTTATTGATATTAATATATATTATATTACTTACACCACTTGTCCAATAAGTAAAATAGGAGACTTACCTAGAAAAGAAAATGAAGAAATCAGAAAAAATGTGAGTAAATTAAGGGTATTGTCAGAAAAAACGAGAATTTAATCATCATAATGCAATAATTAGCAATAAATGAAGCATTAAAGACATGAAAGATAGATGAATTATAATGAAAACTTTCTAGTTGATATAATATACTTTAGTAAAATCAAAACAATTGTTTATAAATTACATTTAAAACATAGTCGAAATAAGTTATGTTATTTACATTACTTACTTATACGCTCGGTAAGTTCTGGAAGTTTTTAAAAATTTGTCTTAAACATGACAATTTTCGAAAAATAAGAGAATTGATCATACGATAAACTGAATAAGTGGTAATGCGACTGACAAGTCAAATACGCATATTGCAATTGTTTAATTTCGTTATTGGGATTCTACACTTTCCCTTGCCGTAGAGACTAAGATGTGAATAATCTATCATGATAAAACATCAAATAATCCAAACCTCCTGCTGTGTCAAACTGATGGCGAAGCCTTACTCCATTGCATCAATTATTAGTTTATTCTACTGATTTAGTAGGAATTTCATAATTCAGTTGTAAAGCAACAAAGTTTCAGATTTAGTATTTGATTTCCTTAAAACATTCTCCGTTTATTTGCGTGTGTTACCAAATATATTAGAGATCAAAGCGATTATGTTGATTTACGCTGATTTGATGAGAAAAAGCGCTCTCGTGGTGCATAGACTTGCGACATCGGACTAATTAAATTGAGTGTATTGGTTTGATTTCTTCACTGTTTTTGAATATTCACCTTAATATGCGTGGAAAACTACCTCATTCAAATGCCTGAATAAATTGTCATTATCGTAGAGATGAAAATGTTCTATATCGATGTAACGTATTCTAATCGCCGTTTATTAGTCTATCTCGGTGTATTTAGCAAAGACTTATCACAACTTAGAGAAATTTATATTAAAACTCGAAATGCCACACACACACACACACACACACATATATATATATATATATATATATATATATATATATATATATATATACAGATAGATAGATAGATAGATGTTATTTCGAAATGTCATAAAATCAAAAACAATTTTTTTACGCTTTATTATTGCTAAATATATAATCAATGAAGTAGAATAATTTGAATTATTTTATGATACTTAATTTGGAAATAAAATTAAATCAAAATTACAAAGAAATATGTGGGCCCATATACGATATAGGATAAAAAATTCATTACCCTAATAAAATAAGAAGTACGTTAAAAAATAAGTTTTTACTGTTGATATCCAACAGAACCGTTTATTTGAAAAATTGGCACCAGCAAGAATAAATGATGCTTTTATTATTAAAAAATACTTTAATCTAGTTCTTTTTTATACTGAAATAGAGCGGAAATCTCTTCTAAAGCGTAACATTTATTTCTAGTAAAAAATGAATGAGAAGAATTAAGGCATTTTGAGGGTTTTATCAAAACACCTTGTGATGAGACTATTATAATAAACTTATTAATTTATTTATTTAATGATCAGAACATTTTATCAAAATAAATAAGCTGATGATTGATTTTACGAAAATGTTATTTATTTGAAGTAACATCTACAGAAGTATATGAAGTGGTAGCTTTTGATAAAAATATTAAATATAAGCTTGGTTTTTTTAAATATAAATACTTTTATCCACAAGTGAATAAAGGAAAGAAATAGAAACCGGACCAATCACCTAGATGAGAATTCACGAATTACTAAAACAGAAACTTGCCCAATTACTAAGATACTACCTGATAAGTTTCTAAAAATATAATAATTGACTAATTGTTAATATTAGCATACCATTATAAAATTCATAAATATTGAATTTTTAAACATTAATTAATTGGCTAATTGGCTAAAAATATGTTTAATTGGTCAAAATACTATCAGTTTTATTCCAGTCACTTTAGGCAACTGTCTAGTCTGCATAGTCGGAACTTCTTTATTGTTTGTATTAGAGTTTGGATAATTTTTATCATGTCAGAATATATTGTATTGGGAATGAGGTTTTCTGACGTCAACAAAAATCCGTAGACAAAAAATAAAAATTTTATTATCTGCACGAGCAATTAAAAAATCCCCTTTCAATAACTCGTTGCCATTGCATTTACAAAAGATCTGATTTTAAAAAAAATAAGTTAATTACTACAGCTAATAAAACCTAGAAAAATGTCATTTTGAGCACGCGATTATATGAAAGGAAATAAATAAGAAATGCGATATATTTTTTTAACAATCAATGCTAGACAGTCTTTTTGGATCGTTTGCAATACTAAAGTGACTCATTCGACAAAACAATTAAAATGAATAAAAATATAATTTTAATTGCACGAGCACGTGGTGCTTGGCCGTTCAAGAAATGATGTTCTGACATGATGCATTGAAATATGCATTACAGATTTCATGTTAATCTTTATTGAATAGTTTTATTTTCGTTCAGAAAATGATACTAAATTACAAAATTGCATGAAACCAGAAAAAAAAATCTAAAATAAAGAAGCCTCATCCATTTTTAAAGACGTAAACAAAAACTCCTGGCTTCTGGAATCACGTTATACCTCAGTAAACTAAATTACGGGTTAACATTCTCGGGGCCATTAGCTCGGAGAATGAAAGGCATACGTGTTTGAAGACATCGGCGAGGCTTATTTACTATCATTTCCCTGTCTCAATAATTTAAACAGAAAAATTCAGCATGGATCCCTTAAAGCATGCTGTTTGATTGCTTTTATTTTACTTGAGAATAAAAGATCAGTCTTCTGGTTATCTTTTTTTATGAATATGAGTAGCTTTTATGTCTAGCAAATTGTATTTCTGAACGGTTGCCGAAAATTCCAATTTCCTGAAAGAGCTCGGTTTTGTACTGTTTTGCATTTTATTTTCGTTATAGGAACAAAGACACTTGGTCTTTTTTTTTGTAAAGTAAAATACAGAGATTTTGTATAAATTTCGGAATGGAATGAAGCTAATGGTTTTTATTTTTAGCTCATACAGAATTAATATTGTCCTTAGAATATTCATATTTTCAAATTTTCCATTTCTTATAATATACGTCATATATAAAAAATGCTTGATTTATTTTTAATTAAAACCCAAATTGTCATGAATGCATAAAACATTGTAAAACAAAATATATCAGCTAAATAATTTATTAGTTAGAAGCAACTTCTAACATAAAGGAATAAAGAATTAACCCATAATGTACTCAATATAACATTTTTACTAGGAGCGTACAAAAAGCAAGTTACACTGAAACAATTAGGTTATAAATGCTTCTTTATTGACAAGTCCGTTACAATGCAATATGGCTCACATACCGTCATACTATTTCTCTATATAGTCTCCCAGTTTCAGGAGACATTTGTCGGAACGTAGTACAATCGTTCGATGTCCTGACTATAGAAAATTAGTCAGTCATGGGGACCTATTAGAACAGCCGTTTGAACTGATCGCTGTTGGAAAATGGCATGAGCACTGACAACAGATATTCCTAAGTCCTGGGCAATGTGTACGATGCTCACTTTGCGATAGCTGAGAATCATGTCTTTCACCCACTTCAGCATGTATGATGTGCTCACCGTTGTTGACTATCCTTGCTTTGCCACGTCCCAGGCAGCAAGAATTGTTGGCAACACATTGGCCAATGATCGCATCCATTGGCTACAGCGCGTGAATATTTCGCCAATGTTGGTGTTGCATTTGCGCGATGTTGAATTCTGGCCAGATATTTTGCGATCGTATCTGAAGCCCACATTTAGATGCGATCATTGTGCGAGCTCGTACACCGACTTAGTGAAAATGGTCGTTTTAATGTAAACGCCCCCTACTCGCACCGAATTCAGGAAAATCGCCTTTCCTAGACGACATTTTACGAATATATTTTAGGAATTTCCCATGAATCACCATGTGTTTGTTGTATTTTTGGAATTCAACCAACAACGCGTGCTATCATTTCAAGAAACTTGGTAAGTGTAAATATATTTATTGCTGAATATTTTAAATAGTATAGTCTTTATTCTAAATAGTGAATAAAAAAATTTTTTTTGTTAAGTTTTTTCGAACTTATTGATTACCTGATACAAAGAGTTGCAAGTGATATTATTAGCGTTAGGTGAAAATGACCATTAGACCTAATAAATACTGGAGTTAACGATCCATTGTTAATAACTCTATTTCATTTAAGAACTAAAACTTTGTTAAGTAAGTTGTCATCATTTCTTAGTATTAGCGGATATCTGTTAAGATTAAGAGACCGTCTTCTAACTGATTGCTCCTTTTCACAATGGCAGGACGTGACATTGCATGGTGGCCATGTTTTCCCAATATTTCCAGATGAATCTCTGTAATTTGTTTTTACAAAAAAAGCCTACTAATTTAAACATTTTACTTAAAAAAACATATTTTTCTGCGCACTTCAACATTAGTGTAAGATTCCAGCATGATGCACCATATTTTTTCTCTAACTAAGCAGCAACGGTTTTCTTTATCCGAATGAAATTACTACCATTATTAAGTCTTAAAACTCAATTATCGTCTGCGCAAACATAGGTCCTGTTTCACCACGATGCCATCTGTAGGGGAATGAGTGCAAAGTAATTTTTGGACACCCATTGTGTAAAAAAATATCAAGAATTGTTTAGAACATAAATTACCAATAAATACCGATTTTAATTAAAATGGCAATTCTTATAACAGGAATTTACTTTATATAAGTTAGATAATACTTTGATACCCTGCAAGTTAAATCATGAAGACTATTGGTAAGGTGTTTTTATGCAGTAATATCATTCGAAATTTAAAAATAATATAAAATCAAAAAAATAGAGAGTCAATGTGCATAAACGCTGTAAATTTCATACAAGAATGTTTAAGAATGCTTAAAAATAAGAAAAATTAATTTAGTTTTTAAGAGAGCATAATTAGGTACTTTTACTATACCGAATTCCGATATTTATAAAATAATATGGTATTTTATAAATTATTCTATAGCAACACCTCTTCTAAATTTTCAAAATTTAGTTCATTTGTGTATTGTTGATGATAAACTTAAAAGTAATAATATAATATTTTGAAGATTTTAATTTTTATTTATTTATGAATTTAATAAATTATGATTCTACACAACTGGCGTCCTTGTTTACGCGTTTAAATATCAACAAACTCTTTAGTACACCAATACAAGTGTTTTTAAAACTATTTCATTCACTTTTTGAAATTTATGCTATGACATTTGAAGTTATGATAAAAAAAAACTCCTTCATTAAAAATGCTTTTCTTCGCAGTAATTATTGACGTTTAAGTACGTGAACGTGCTTAAAGATGCACATTTTAAAAATCCAGTAATGATCATCGTTAGCATCGCAGTACATAACAGTCTTTTTAATACTAACATTCCTAGAGTCAATAACAAACAACTGAGATTTAATGACCTGGTATTTGTAAAGTTTCCAAACAATTTTCACAAGTATATTAATGTTACAGACAGCAGTAACAATCTCAATAATTGTCGACAGCATCTACAGCGTGAATAACGGTCGCATTTCCCACATCTAAATTGCGACGTAGAAATAAAGATATAATTAAAATTTACGAAGCTGTTTCCTAAATTGTTGTCGATGCGTCTTTCACATATTTCATTTATTGATTGAAGGCGATGTACAGTTTAAATGAACAAGTTATAGTGAAAAGTGAATTAAAAAACAAAATGTCGATTACTATAAAAGATAAATTTTAATACAAATGGAAGTCAGGAATTTTATTTTATAATTTAGAACCTTATCGTATAAACTTATAACATAACGCCATCCTGTGCCCCCGATGCCTATAACGCTAAGTTATCTAACCAGTTGGATGAGCACAAGATCGGAGAAAGAGAAAAAAGGAAAAATTTGCTAAAGGGAAAAAAGAGACGATACAGAATTCAGGGATTTCCAGAGAGAATGCCATCGGTGTCAAATCTTACACGAATCTGATAAAAAAAATTCTGAAGTTATAACTGAATAGAGGGGTCAAGAATATTGAATTAAATGGTGATTATGGGTTGAGCTTACAGGGGAATTAGATTACCAACTGAAAAGGGGAGGGGATTGACAAATTAAATTGTGAACATATGTATGGCAAATAAACGATCACTATAGAATCAGAAATACGTAGCGTCCAATCAGGGTCCTGGGTTCTTGATTTCCATCATGAGATCTGTGCTTTTGAGGGACTTTTTAAGTTATAATTTTTGTTGATTTTCACAAGGGGAATTCCGGTCTCAACTATCGTAGGTCTTGAAGAGGTCTTGATATTTATGAATATGGTTTATTATGGAGTGGATTTTGCCACGTGAAAGGGTGTTTGTTGCAACTTTCCTGTACCATTCTTCCTCGAGACTTCTTTCTGGCTTTCTCATGTGCCATGAGAGAGTGAGTAGGCATTCTGTGGCTTAGTGAATTGGAGATACTATTTCCCCACAGCTACAGCAAGGAGAGTTGGCTAGATGGAATCTGAGTAGGTTCTTATCGTATACTTATTTAAAATTTTTAACTTTTAATATATTTCATAAATTCCCTATTATCTAACCTCACATCATATGAAGGCTGAAAATAAAAAAAAAATTATTGAAATTTTCAAATATATACTTATTTCTTTCCGTAAAGTACTGTTGAGCATGAATAATTAAGATATTCATCACATTTTTTGAAATAATGTTGGAAACCAAATCATCACTCATTCAATCCCATGCC
Source organism: Argiope argentata (assembly GCA_026289955.1). Lineage (NCBI taxonomy): Eukaryota > Metazoa > Arthropoda > Arachnida > Araneae > Araneidae > Argiope > Argiope argentata. The sequence goes on along the minus strand of JAOUZG010026641.1, from coordinate 18,428,985 downwards.
CGATCTTGATAACATGAAATCAAAATAATAATTCATGATCTCTAGATAAGTGATCAATGATCACTTACCCTCGTTCTTCCTTTATTTTTGAGAAAAATCTCAAAATCATTAATTCACAATATATCTTTGGAAAATCTTGATAGAGATATTCAACCATAACCTCGGTATCTACAGTGAAAAATTTTATTTTATCTTTTGATTCCTAGATATATCATCAAATATTAGACAGTTTACACATCAACAATCAACAATAAATGAATGCACTTTTGCAAAAATTTTAATTTTGAAGAATTCTTCAAGAGGAAAGCTTTAGAAATTGAAATCTTAGGTTTTTTTCTTAATTACAAATTTGACCTAATACTTTCTGCTTTCCTGAAATAGAGAATGAAAATTTTTATTTTCTAAAAAGATTTTGTAGTTGCTTCAGTGCTATATGCGAAAAAAATATGTTATCATTTCAGACGCTATATTTAAAGAATAAATAAAATTACAGCTTATTTTTTCGTTTATAAGTTAAATAATTATATATATTGAGCTATCTGAAATATTTAATGCAAAGTACTTGACAATTTCTTGAATAAAATGGTTTTGGTGAATCAATTTTGAATTAAAAAGGAAAAAGAACACTTTTTATCGAAATTTATAGATAACTTTTGGCTTTTAACGGGATTGAAGATTTTGAAAAAAAAATGTATTTTCTAGCATTTCTTTTAAAAAAATTCCCTGTACCTAGTCAAATACCTTAAAATAATTTTTTGTGTTAAATCGAAGTTGGTCAGTGTGGCAATATTAATGGCATTTTGTCACCTAAATAGCTTTTTAAAAAATTAGTAAAAAACTGGCTGAAATGCAGAAAAGAGTTTAAAACTTCATTGTTGTCTCGTAAAGCAGGATCAAAAAATTTCCTTATTTCAAAATTGTTTGCATGTCTTCAGTTGTTGATGAACGATTGAAATATGTGTGAACAAATCAATGAAATCAAATTTACATCGTGGAGAAAGGAAAATGTTGAGACTGGCATTAAATTTCGAAATAATTTTCACCGAATATTGCTGCTGCTTAAAATGCCAAAAATTATTGTAATGGAACTTAGCATATTAACAAATATCCACTTTGTCGTATTGAGCTACTTAATACATAATGGATTAAGGTATGATTGGATCAAGACAATTCAGAAAATCTGCGATTCAACTGAGAGATTCGACGCGAATTCGCCCTTTGCGAATCAAGATAATATTACTGTCAGTCTAAAATTATAATAGCTTTGTGTAGTGAGATTCCAATATCTAGACGCAGTATTGTACTGAATGGTCACTTAGATAGAGCAGGCCTATTTCCTGCTGTCAATCTGCGGTTCTAGCTTAGAAATCTAGCCTATTATGTGGTACCTGAATTTCTCTCTGATCTGTCGAAAACTATATTACTGAGCTATGCTCATGTAATGAAATATATCGACTTAGTTGTCTTTCAAAAATCTGAAACAAGTAGAAATTTTATTAGATACTTAAAACTATTTCTCAAACATTACTTCGAAATAGTTTCTCATCATTTGCGTTTTAGAAAAATCAATATATAATGAACAAAAACCGCGTATGAAAGAAAATGAATACGTCTGTTTTTATTAGCTTCACTACTACAGACTGATGATTTTCTTCATAAAAAATAGGAAAGAATAATTACTCAATTCAATTAATTTTTCTTATAAACAGGAAACGATGTAATAATTTATATAAAAAACAGATGAACTTTTCAGTGATGAAATCTTCTTTTTACCCGGATATCCACGAAAAGAACAATAAATCACAAAGAATTCCATTAGAGTGGTAGGATTACAGAGAAGGGTATGATATGTTTTTCTGTGGGTAAGATAATATTAAAATGAAAAACAGTAAAAAGACAAACGATTCAAAAAGGGCGAGTAGATGTTTTCAGATTTTTTTATTATTTTCTGTTCTGATGAAATTCGCAAGCAGACGATTTCATTCAGAATAAAATAATTGCTCTGAAATAAAACAAAACAGCAATGCGCTTGCGTGAATTTCAGCTCCAATTGAGACAACGCAATGCGTGATTTTTCTACATATGTTGGATACGCCATGCAGATTAGAAATTTTTAATTTCCTTTATTATGATTCATTTTAATTCAAAAGTACTTCATAATGAATCCGAAAGATTGATTAATTAACAATGTTTGGTTTTAAATGCGTCAAACACTAAAAAAATAAACAGAATCGTTTGAAAGAATTGGTCGGAAATACGTTCAGCTTAACCCCATTCGAGTGCGAAGAAACCCAAATAAATCGAAGTCTCTCATTTAGCGATGGAGAAGATTTTTGGCTGGAAAGTTAGTTTTTAATTAATAAAAAATTCACCGCTCAACCAACCGGAATAAATATTAGCCTATGTTCTTTTGTAGACTATAATCTATCTCTGAGCTAAATTTCACCCAATTTCGTTCAGCTGTTCTGGCGTGATTGACTCACATTATCCATCCATTCATTCATCCAAACTTTCACAATTATAATATAGATGATTATAAGTAATGCTATCCTTATATATGAGACAGTAACCTTCATAGCTTTAAAAAAAATGCAATAAAAGTTTTGTTCAGGTACGAGCTCAAGAATCATACAAATTGACAATTAAATTCTTAACTTTTTCGGCTATATTGGTAAATTTTCAACATTTTAAATGGCACCACCGTTTTTTTTTGTTAGTATAAGTTCTTCATGGCAAACGAATAAATAAACATTATTAAAATATTAACCATAGCGTGAAAATCCATAGTGGTTGACAGAAAAAGAAGAAAAAAAAAAGAGAAATTAATCAATAACAGCAGAGCAGCAGCATAAAGCATTTTATTATGTTTCATGAATTTTCTTCTTTATTACTTTCAACCGCTATGGCACTTTACATGCCGCAGATGGTGCCTAGACCCAAAGCATGTATCCCACTCTGCAACTGCCGATCTCCAGTAATCACGGCTTTGTTGTTTTCTTTTTTCTCAGTTGGTTTAGAGTTATTGATTTTCGTGTTATAGGTACTGTTCTAATGCTGTTTAGCATTTTTTGCTTTCATAAAACATGTAATGTTAAAAAAATTAATCAATTCCTACTTAGGTTATAGGGAAAAAAATTTATTTTAGGTACATTTTTATTAAATGATTACAACTGTTATTCTCGTGTTCCACTTTACAATGGAAGGAGAGTTGCAGTAGCTCCTGGGGGTTCATTCATTCATCCACAGATCGTAATTTAATTTTGGAACAAAGAACTATCACATCTGACCCAATATTATCACTGGCATTACTCTCGATATGGAGGACTTTGGAGTCCCGACAGATTTAACTTCAGCCACAAAGACGCAAGGAGTCTTTGGCTGGAGGATTTGAAATCGCAACCCAAGGGATGCAAACCCAACGCCCTACCAAATAGACTATTCATGCTTAACAATTACAATTACTATAAATAAGTCATCTAAAAATTATACTAGCGTTGAATTTCCAACTCCAATTGAATATTCAAAAAAAATAGCGGCAAAGCAAAATGCGTGAATTTTCTACATCAGTTGGGGTAATGTAATACAGATTTAAAATTTGTAATTGTTTTTTATTCTGTATTATTTTAATCAGAATGTACTTCAGAATGAATCGGAAAAATCGATTCATTTACAATGGTTAATTTTTAATGCATCAAGCATTATGAAAATAAAAATTAGTGTGGGGGAAGAAACAATCTTAATCTTTCTTTATTCTTATTTAGATTCAAAGAAATGAAGAATTCTGGTGTGAAAATTTTTAACTAATAAAAATGTAATGCAGTAATATTTTGAAAATAAAATTGTATTAACATTAATTGTCATCCATTACAAATCTTAAAATGTTACTACAAATTTTAAAATTTGAACCACACACACACACACACACACACACACACACACACACACACACACACACACACACACACACACACACACACACACACACACACACACACACACACACACAGAGAGAGAGAGAGAGAGAGAGAGAGAGAGAGAGATAATAGTAGGAATTAAATAATTTAGGAAGAAGCATAAATAATATGCTGTTACATTCCCTTTCCAAAACTTTTAAATAGCTGAGCAATATGAACAAAATATATATTTGTTCCTTAACATGAAGTGAGCATTAAAAATATATTACAATAATTATTTTTGGAATATTTTCATAAACTTTTGCAGCTTAATCGATGGAAGAAATTGAAAGCCGAAATATCATCTTGCTGTGCTTAAAATATTTTTCGCGGAAGTTTTCCAAACCTCTTATCTCTTAAGGAAATAACTTTTAAAAAAAAACTTTTATGAACAAGTAAATATATCATTATTTTTTTAAAAATAATACTGAAAGCCATCTCTCTGCAAGAATTTTACATTGTTAAAAAAACAGAAATTTAAAGAAAAGAAACAAAATATCGTTTTCGCGTTCCAGTAATTATTAAAGAAAAAGCAGGAACTCTAGGAATGCCAGAAGAATTTCTCGGATTCCCAATCGATGAATAAGGAGAACTTGGAGTGGAAAAATAAATGAAGTCTGAGATATTAGAAGTTATTATTTTTGTGAATTTATTAAATTCCCAAAATACACCAATAGTTTTGATGAAAAAGGCTATCTCACTGAAAAATTTTCCAAAGCTTGAATTAAAATATATGAAATCTGATTTTTAAAAAAATCCATTGAATTCCCTATAAAAGTGACTTAATTAAGAAAAAGTTCGATTCTTTTTTTCTATATTCCACCTTCTTCAACTCATGCTAAAGTTTTTTTTATCTTTTTCGTTTAGATTTTATAGCTTTCAGTGACTCAGTGTTTTTGTTTAAAGTTTTTATTGGACCAGCGGAAGGCTGCGTTGATGGAATATTCTGTTCGCGTTCTTCGAAGAATTTTTATACAAATCTTGTGATCCGTATTTACATTTTTTCTTTTTCCTCTCGCTGCGAAAGAAAAAAAACATTTCAGAACCTGCGAGCGTTCGATTTCTCTTCGCATTTGCATTCGAAGATTATTGATGCCAGGAAGTACGATAGATATGCTCAAAAATTGGCAGTTTTTGCTGACTCTACATGTTTAAACAAAGTGTAGAATAAGCTGTTCTTCAGAAGATACAGACATATTTTCATACTTTAAAAGATGGTTCTGAATATTGGGAATATTTGTAAAAATTTGGAGCAGAACCTTGTGAGAAACGGTAAAGTTATTGTAACATAGTTTATATATGGTTTTAAAAGATACTCTCTACTTTTTCAACTGTTTAAATAGAGTTTATGGTCTTATTTCTGTGTGAAAGTGTTTTATGCTATTGTAGATTGAGAACAAGCGATTTAAATTTAGATATTATTCATTGGATATTTTAATAAAATTATTAGGCAATCAATAATATGTTTCAGTTATAATGAAAAAATACTTCTTTCAAAGGAAAAAATATGGAAATATATCCAAATTCACTGTCTCTTTTGTTAAGAACATTAAATTGGTTGATTTTTTTTTGCTAATAATACGAAAAATATTTACTTTTCGATTTTATAATATTGGAAAATATAAGCTACATGGAATTACAATATTAATAATTAATTAATAATAACTTAATAACTACTAATAATTATTGTTCCAGCGAATTAAAATACGTATACACAAATAAATGAAACCGGCACTGAAAATCTTACTTCAGTTTAAATGCCCCCAAAACACAAACAGCTTTTTATTTAACTTGAATCAAAGTGGAAGTCGCCACTGAATATTTCCATGGAAATTGAGATAAATTTCCATTTTACAACGAAAACAAAAATCTATTTTGGTTTGTATAACAACTTAATTTTTAAAAAAGCATTGCAAATAATAAGAAGCTGTAAGAAATAAAATTGGTATTTTTATTAATTTTACGAAAAAAAATTGTGAGTTTCATTGTTTGGAAAATGTGGCTAAAAACACCAGACTTTCATTAAATTTTTAATTCAGTAAGAATTTAATGAATTATGAAAAGCCTCAGTGGTCTTCTTGTTTTGAAACGTATACGTGAAAAATTTCATTCAGATAAAATGAAATCTGCAGATTTGAACATGAGGTAAAGAGAAGAACAAAAACAAACCTTCATCTTGAAATATAGAAGACGCCCCCTTTTCATTTTTCATTTTAAGAACTATAGCCTTTTGAATATAACATAATCACTTACGTTAAAAATTCTTTCTAAATAGCTTCTTCAACAAGAAAATTATCTTTAAAAAAGAATAACTTCCCAGAAAGGAGATTACAAAGAGTGCATGGAACGAAGAAAAATTACTTCGCATTAAAAATTCTCATGCTTTTAAGAGGGAAAAATAAATTCATAGAATGATAAAAAGACAATGGCACCAAACTTTTGAAGTATCTCTTAAACTTCCGACAAAGATCCAAGAAAAGCCCTGAAACAATTCCCTTCTCCGCCATTCAGATTCCCCGAGGGAAAAAGAACATGTTTTTTTCCCCTCACGCAAGATAATCCCGCAGAAATGTTCTGTGAGTTTGTTATCTTCATTTCATCACGCACAGGTTGATCAATACGAAACAAAACGAAAGCCTAAAAAATATTCTTACCTTTACATACAGACACTTATTTATGTTTTGAAAGTTTAAATATCGGAATGCGTTTATTTTGGATTTCTAAAGCAATTTTTTTATATGTGTTGAGAGGTAGAAAATTAAGCTAGATAGACTTGTTATTTAAACGCTAGAAAAGATTTTCGATTTTTTTTCTTAGATTCCAGATATAATTAGGTAAGTAACTTTTTCAATGTTTATTTCGCTGGTATATATAAAAACTGGTATATATAATAATGGTATGTATAAAATGGATGGTATATATAAAAATTGTTGTATAATAGATTTAAGGAAATCTACTAATAACAACAAACATTAAGATAGTAGTTCAATCAATTATCTCTTGTTAAAAAATAAATCATGCCAGATTATGAGTTCTATAAAGTTCATTATTTTATTTTTTCTACCGGCTTAAAATGAGCATAGATAATTATTGTGTTTTATAATGACTAAATATTATATCTATTAACAGTAAATCTTGAAACGGAATTAAAAATATGCAAACTTATAAGCACATTATTTTCAGCGAATTGAAGGATCTTTTACACCAAATACGGAGAAATTAGAATAATGCGCTCTACTGTGATTATGTAACAACACATTTATAGACATATGTAAAAAATTATGAATAATTGAGTTTAAAAAGAAACTCGATTTACTCAGTGGGAGCAATGATTTGTAATCAAAGATAAAATTTAAGCAAAACAAATACCAATTAAGATCCCTTTACCGTATACGATTGTTATTTGAAATTTTTCACACTATAATTTTATTACATCATTTTTTTACATTTATAAAGGAAAATAAATGTAGATTTTACATTATAAAGGATAAATTAAATGAATAAAGAAATTTAAATTCTGATTAAAATGAAGCTATTTTTATCTTTGATGAATAAATGGATTTTTAACAGATTTTTAAATAGTATAAATCTGGATATATGATATGAAGTGTTCAAATGTTGTAAGAATTGGTTTATAACTACGTTTTTGCAGCACAAATATACATACCATGTATAATGCCTGGACACCTCATGAAAAATTAAATTCAGAGATGGATTTCGGATGAATAAAGAAATGATTCAACAGCATTTAAGCTGTTCCCAAAGGAATGATAGAAAAGTTATAAGATAACTACCGAACTTGTCCTAAATTTTATCAAAATATTCCCTATTGAATGAAATGTATTTAAACCAGTTTTTTTCCTGTCCCCGAACAGACCCTGAAAGAAATTTATTGACTAGTTTTTTTTAAAAAATGGTTTCGGTAGTTTTTATTATCACCTCTAAACATAGAAAACGCTTATCATGGTGGTATTTCTCCAAATAAAGGAAAATAGAAATTCGATGGTGCTAAATTCGGGTTATATTGAATGTGGAATATTTATGACGTTGAAATTCAAATATGATGACAGAAAACAGAAAATTCATGCTTTATAGAATTTCTCGATGAACAATATTTCAGTGTAACCCATAGCAATGCTCAACATTTCTGATTAACACTTATTGTGATTTGACAGTTTTCTGTGAATATAACAGTGATTGTGCTAATGGTAATTTCCGTTAGATGAGTCCCCAGATCATCCACTTCTTTTTACTTCGATTTCCCTTCCTCTTCAATTATTTGATTCCTAACAAACTTCTTGCAGCATCAAAGAGGTTTCAGCAGACGATTTTAAAAAGATTTGCGATTTTCATCCATTTTTCATTCAGTCAAATGTAAAACAAAGGCTACTTAATCGTCTGCCAAACCTACAGCAGCAATATCGTAATCTTTAAACATACATAATTTACTTTTATTTTATTCCGTTACTAGTGTAACATTAAGTAATATTTTCTTGATTTTTATAAAATCCTCTTTGAGTAATTATGATTATTCTTATTGATAATCCCTTTATTAAACTAAAAATATAAATTTTGTCTAAATATGTTTTTTACATTTGAAAATACATATTTATTTACGTATATATTAATTGTCATTATTAAATCAAATTTATTTAATGAATAAATTTTAAATTTATTCTTAAAATTCTAATGGCTACTAAAACTAGATAACCTTAAAAAAGATAATTATTCACCTGAAAACGGATAAAAAATAAGAAATTTTTCATTCAGACTTTGTATTTGGATTTTGTGTAATAATCAAAATTGCTAAAAACGTCAAACGTTTGTGCTCTAAATTTCTGGAATATCGATTTGGAAAACTAAAATATAAATGCTATTTGCAATCTAATCATAGAAAGCATCGTACTAAAAAAAACACGAAAATTCAAATCGCTATATGGTACTTAAGTCAACATTATAAACGAAAAGTACTCTGATTTACAAATAAATATTTTGAGTTTTGATCTGTAGCATATTTTTACCAAAATTTCTTAGATATCCAACAGATATTATTAATCACCTAATAATATAAAATATATTAAATTTTGTAAATACATATCTAATAAAATGATAGACTGTAAAATGTACTAAAAACAATCATTGAACAAATTAAAAAAATTATAATGTTACGGCAAGAAATTACTTACATTGCATTCCAAAAAATGTAAAGCATGGTAAGAACTTACCTAGAAAAGAAAAAGAAAAAAAAATGTAAAAACAACGGTTGTTAACTGATATAATATAAATATTTTTCCAACTAAAAATAATATAAAATTGTATTATAAATATGATCAGGAACAGCCAATGACCTGAAAGAAATTAATAAATAATTAACACAATCGATTAAAAAAACTGTTTACAATCCTTAGCTAAAATACAATCCGTTGTTTGTAATTTTTGCTAAGAAATAAGATTTCCTTCGGTTCAGGGGGGAGGGCTATAATAAGGTTCAGAAATGCAGAAACATCTTCGTAGATGTTTAAGTTCTGAAGAAATAAAATAATCGCATAGAAAATTCTGGGGCCTTGTGTCCGACAGAATACTTCGGTCTGGATTGTTCTACATGCGAAACTCAATTATTATCTCCTCTGCCACGCTCCCAAAAGGACAGGGTGTATGTTTTTCGTGAATATTCCGCCTGCCATAAAGGGTAGGGAATGGAGAAACAAAATTATATTTACTCTATTTCAATCTTTTATGGGTAGGGCTAGAATACAAAGATTCAAGGTTATTTTTTTCATGAATCTAAGACGTTAAGACGTTTTTAGACATTCGTTTAAATATTCAAGACTATTTTAAAATTGTCATAAAACTGTTTTTAATCCAAAATTTGCCGTGTGTGTGTGTGTCAAAGTATTACATGTGTCAAAGTATTCCAATTAATAAAATAGTAATTTATATAGTTTTTAAAATGTAATAATGGAAAAAAATAACAGATCCGACGTTGTTCCAGTAATTAAAAATTACAAAATTCTTAATGTTCACTTATAATTATTATAAAAACTATTTTATAGATTCTAACTTTTATATAATTACAAAAACATATGGCAATATACGTATATTATCACACTACCTACCATCTTAAATAGCCTGAAAAAATATTGCATTCAAATAAAAACAAAATTTTGAAAAATAAATATGTACATTTAGTGAAGATAAAAATATGCTTAACACATTGATTTTACATAATGCAATTTTTTCTTAAATCTCGACATTTTTGAAATATGTATTTATATTATTATTTTATATTACTTTTTTATACTGCTTTAGACATTTCATAAATTATAAATACGTAATAATTTGGTAATTTTATATATTTTTATCCTAGAAGCAAAGTTTCCTTCGAAAGTATATGAAATTTATGTTCTCATTCTCGTCGAAGATAATTTTATACATTATACTGCAAAAATAAAATTTAAGTAAGTACTTAATATGCAAATGGTTTAAATTCTTGGAATATTTATTACTTTATTGTTTAAACATATATTCTTATGAAAAAGCAAAATTAACATTTCTTGTTGAAACAAAAGAAGTGTAAATGTACTTAATAAAATTTAATCTTATATGAGAAGTGTAACAATTCCTTTTTTTTATTGAGCAGTAATTATTTTCTCACGAAATTATTTAAAAACGATTTAATACAATTTCAACATATAAAAATTTCGATATCACTTTGGAAAATATTGCATCAATGCAATAAACTTGATTTTAACTGGTGAAGCGATTGGTTATTGAGATGTGTTTTCTTTAAATTAAAAAATATTAACTATGCTACAAAAGTGCTTCGAACACTATCTCATTAGATGAAAAATGAAACCAAAACTGTAACATTAAAAGAAATGTTTCAAAAATGGAAGCGATGAGAAAAAAAGTGTTATTTTTTTATCATTGGAATAAGAAAGAAAAACTTTCACTGAAAAAAAAAGAATTAGGAAATTCAAATTCCAAATTTCTGAATCCAAATTCAAATTCCAAAGTCAATAATAGCAGGCAATTATTGACATTACTGCAAATGCTATTAAAAACTATATATCTTTAGATAAATAATAAAGCTTTAAAAAAAGACATTGTGTCACATCAATATCTCTTACAAATGTAACTTTTGAGAAAAGAATTATTCAAAGCATTTTGAAAAAAGGTTGCTAAAATAAGAACATGAATTTTAAAAGGAAGAGGCTTTTAATTTTGTTTATTTAGGCCATAATTTTTATGCTAACATAATATCAATTGTACTGTACTATTTTTTTAATATCTTGAGACGACCAGTTTTCGACGATTCTGTCTCAAAAAGAGGAAGAATATACATATTTCCGGAATTTATTTTATTGTTAGATGTAAATATATCCTTTCAACATTCCTCTCGTCCCTATTTGGTCATATTAAACGCATGCGCAAAAGTGCTGAGGATTCTAGAATCATTTTTCAAACAATAACTGCCTTCTAGCTTGAAATATATTAAAAAGCAAGCATACATGAAAGAGAAATATACATGAAATAAAGCCTTTTAAAATACAAAAAAAAAAAAAAGATATTGGCAATTTTGTATCAGGGCATTTTCTGAATAAAAGGCTGGTGGAATTTTATTATTTATTTTTGTTCCCATTTCGAAAGAAGAAAAAACATTTGTTTCTTACTTACTCAGAAAATCCATACATTTATTTGCATTGCATGTTTAGATAAATGTTAAACATTAATATTTTTAAACAAAATTCAGGTCAACAGGAAAGACATAGTAATAATTCAAAGAATCTCCTCATTTTTAACCATAGTATTTCACGAAAAAATATGAGAAAATTTTTATTCGAAGACAAAAAAAAGGAATGAATATTTTAATAGGTAAATCTGTTCTTTCTTAAAAAAATAATATGGCTACTTAATATAATGAAAATATTTCAACAAAAATAAATACGGGGATATGGTTTCCATGGCAACTTCTCCTGTATTGAAAGTATAAATAATGTTGGAACCAGAAGGAATTGTTTCCACAAAACTATTTTGCATATTTTCTAATACAGGTGATGTTTTCCCTTATGCCGGGTTTACGCTTAGCCAGTTACAATCCTGAAAACAAGGAGCGCATGCGCACAAGGCTTAAAATTGCTGTTTGGTCGATGGCATGTAATTGTCCCGATGAGACAACTACTTGTCACTGTATTGTGGTTTTTCTTTCTGCACATGCGTTTCTAAAATTTGGCAAGGTGTTTTTTTTTTTTTTTTTGCGAGAAGAAACTGACGAATTATTATAGTATAATTCTGACGTTTTTATTATGTCAGAAAATGATGCTGTTTTGGGGATGAGTTTATTGATGTCAACAAAAATCCGTAGACGGAAATAAAAATGCTATTATCTGTACAAGCATCCCAAGAAATCAGCTTTTAATAACGCGTTGTCACTGCATCTACAAAAGCTCTGATTTAAAAAAATAAGTTAATGACTACAGCAAATTAAACCTAGAAAAATGTCATTTTGAGCGCGTGATTATATGAATTGAAATAAATAGGAAATGTGACATTTTTTAAAACGATAAATGCGAGACATTTTTTTTAAAAAACCGTTGGCAATGCTAAAGTGACTTGTTTAATGAAACAATTAAAATGAATAAAAATATAATTTAACTTGCACGAGCACGTGGTGCTTGACCGTTCAAGAAATGATGTTCTGATGATACATTGAAATATGCATCGCAGATTTCATTTTAATCTTTAATATGCCGTTTTATTTTTTCCTATTGTGGTGATTGCTATACATATAAGCCAGATAACATCCCTCGGACCGAAGTGCACTTTTGGCCCAACGGATTTGTTACTCGGCTACTAACCATAAGATTGGGAGTTCGGGCCTAGCGCATCCGCTAATCAAACTACACTATATTTTTCAGAATCAGGTATGTTGACTTTCTTTTAATTTATTGTAACCATGTTTCTTTGAGTAAACATCCATCATTTTAATACTGTGTGTAATAAAAAAGGAAAATTCAGAGACGCCAAAACGGTAATTTATAGCCAAGCATGGAATTTTTTGTTAACAAACATAAAGTAAATGTCAAGAATAAGGCTTAAAAAACTTTTCATTCTAAAAGTATCATAGAAGATACTGTTTATCCATCACCTGTTTAATTTATTTTTCCAAAGACCCTGGTCGCATGTTACAACTTGTGTCATTACATCACTTACGAATTCTCTTGCTAACATATAGAAAACTTCGTCGTATTGGCTCATTAGGGGGGAAACAAAACAGTAGAAGGGGCTCTCATCCATTTTTAAATAGAAGATCCTAACTTCTTGAAACGTGGTTGTCACAAAGTAAACGAAATTAAGGGGTTAACATTTGCCGAGCCATTAGCTATGGAGGATGAAAAGAGGACGTGCTCCGAAGCTTCTGCCCTCTTATTTAACGTCATCTTTCTCTCAATAATTCAGTCTTGAAAACACAGCATGAAGGGTTACTGTATCTTAAAAGTATCTTTTTTGGGTTGCTTTCCTTCCAGAGAAGAATGTTCGCCTTCGTTATTCTGTCCTAGTATAAGGAAAAATTTGTTTCCGCTACTACAGTACCATGATTTTGAATCCTGCTTTAAATTGCAGTTTTTGAAGAGGCTTTATCTTGAGATTTTGAGCTTTTTCGCTTTGTTACTGAAATGAGGTTCGGGAGGGTAAGCAGGTTTTTTTTTTATTTCTTTGTTAAAATATGAAATCTAGTCATTCTGCAACGAATATTAAAAATGTGTTGTTTTATTCTTAAAATATGTAAATCCTTTAGAGTAACAGTTGCTGAAATTCTGAGCCCACTGATATTTGAATATATTTACTATTAATAAAAGAAAATGTATATTTTTATTATGTCAGAGCATGATGCTTCTTTCAGGATGAGGGTTTCGGCATCAACAAAAATCCGTAGGCGAAAAAATAAAAATTTTATTATCTTCACGAGCAAAGAATCTGTTTTTATTAACATGTTGCCATTTCATTTGAAAAAGCTCTGATTTAAAAAAATAAGTTAATGACCTAAGCAAATAAAACCTATAAAGATGTCATTTTAAGAACGTGATTATATGAAACGAAATAAATAGGAAATGTGATATTTTTTCAAAAAAATAAAGGCGAGACAAAGTTTTTTAGATCGTTTGCAATTTTAAAGTGACTCATTCGATGAAACTATTAAAATGAATAAAAATATAATTTAACTTGAATGTGCACATTAAAGAAATTAGGTTCTGGCATGATACATTGAAATGTTCACGGCAGATTTCATTTTAATCTTTTAAAAATATCAATGACCTATCAAGTTGACTTTTTAATAGAAAGTAAAATTGAACCAGATAAACTACAAAACTTCTATATAAGCAGCTTAGAGCGTTTTGTTTTTAATAATAATTATTTTTTAATAACAAAATTATCTATATGTTAGTTTTTTTTACAATATCCCGTCGGACATATTATTACATTGCACGGATTTTTGAACTTTTTTAAGATGACACTAATTTAGAAATAGTATATTTATTAAATAATATAAACAAATTATTTCTTTTGTTGTAATTTTTAACAATGTTTAATTGTTGCAATCCAATTCAGAGCAATTTAATATATGTTCAAGTATATAATCAGGAGATTTTCTTTGATAGCTAGAGTTACTTAATACCTTACTAATGAAGATTTTGTTTTATATATATTGATAAATTATATGAAGAGTAGGAAAATGATGTCTCAAATGATCGATGAAAAAGGGCAAAACATTTTTCATTAGCACAACTACATAAAGATTCCGTTAGAGTCATTTATATAGAAATTAAGTAGCAGTAATACCCTTAGATCTATTTATTTGCCCTTTATATGTATAATAATAAAAAAAACATATTATTTAAAGTATTTTTATTCATTTCACTGTTTTAAAAATAAAATTTAAAAAAACACACAAAAAATAAAACATTTAATAAAAATTTTAAAAAATGAATAAATAATTTTTTATTTAGCATTATTTCCGATCAAAAATGACAGTGAAGCAACTGGTCCTCAAAGGCAGCTAGCGTAATCATGAAATGCAAAAATTGTAAAATAGTTGTTGCGTTCTACTTAGTAATTCTACTTCTTTTTTAGCACTAAGCAAATTACCAAAAAATGCTGAACTATATCAATGTCAGAAATTGCAAATTTACGAACTTTTTTTATTCGACGAAACTGTCACAAAACATTTTGCTTCTATTTTAACGCTTCTTATTTGAAGCCCCGTATTATACTATAATCATACTGGAGCAAAGCAGACTTATTTTGAATCTATTGATACTTTCAGCTATTTTTAATATATTAGAGATGATAGTATAACTTTTAGTGGAGTAAAATGAATCTAATGATATTACTATGTTTTGTTTATAATATTTCAGACAATAATAATTTTATCGAATGTTTATGTTTTAAATATACACTTAGTTGGTAAAGAAAAGGATACCAATTGGTTTTTTTTAGTTCATTTAAATTTAATATTGTAAAACATCTGCAACTTTTGATCTTAAATTATATTTTAACACAATAATTTTTCCATGATTAAAGTTTGTATCCATTAAATAAACTTTCTTTCCAGATTGTTATTTCTTTCTTACTAGTATAATTCTAACAAAAAAATCGTTTGGCGTTAAAATGAAAGCGTATAAATGAAAAATCGCTGAATAATTTTTTAAACAAAAATGCACTCTTTTCAAATGAAACAAAATGAAAACTTTTCAGCTTCATTATTTAAATTCATTAATTTCTGATAGCACCTACATAAAAAATTTAATAAATTCGTAATAAATTAGCATTAATTAGATTATATTCGAAAATATTTTACTTATTAATATGTAAAAATATTTAGATACATTTTCTGCTTTACAGGTTTTTTTTAAATAGTTTCTTTAAATTGCAGTAATCATAAGGAATTAAGTAATTTAAGTAAAAGTTTTCTTAATTAATTTAATTAGAATTTAAATCATTAATCAAAAATGCATTTTAACTGGAGCTCAAACTTTCAATTAGTAGTAGCATTATCTAATGAAACATATGTCAGTAAATTTAAAATACCTTCACGTTTCTATGCACTTGAGACATTTCAAATCAAATTAAACTATGAAAAAAAATATTTTTTTTGATTTTTTTTTACCGATTGTCATTGATTTTTAACTAATAAGCCCAATTCTGTTATTCCTGTCTGACCTTGAAGCAGAGATGCAGGCTTCTGCATTGATTTCCTAATATTCAATAATGCACGGGTATATAGTTTATATGAAGCTTGCAGTAAAATAAATATACCTGTTACTTTTTAGAGGAATTATCTATTATTAAACAGTCATTCTTATCATCCAAATACTTTTCAGAAATATATGTCTTAATGAATCCCTTTCTCATAGTTTAAACATAGTTCATTAACTTGAGTAAATTAATCTCTTCCAATATCAATTCGTTCAAGTTATTTTCTTATTGTTTTAATTGGTTCTAATGTTATACAATTTTGAGCACATATAAAGCTACTATACAATCTATAAATTCTGCCTTGAGATACGTCTGATGAAACATTGTTCAAAAAACTTATTTTAATGATTTTTGGATTTAGAGCTTCCAAACTCACACACGTTACCCATTTTTTAATGAGTACTTATTAATTCGTGTGTAATAAGTATTAACTAGAAAGGAAATTTTCATAAATTTAATTACATGACTAATTAAAATTTTTCTTTAGTAATTTTGAAGCTTATTATTACTCAAAAATAATTTTCCTACATTTTTTAAAATTAAAATCGATTAAAATTCTTGTGATATTAATTGCATTTCTGCATAAATTTCTCTAAAGTATATATTTTTTCAATTTAATTTTTTTAGAATAGAAATTTTTATTTACTGGATTATACTTATGGATTTAATAACATTATAATATGATTAAATATTTTTTATCTTCAATTCATTTATTATTACTTTTAAAATTTTAAAGATAATTAAAAGTTAAACGAATCAAGCTTAAGACAACATCATGTTACGATTATAGAAGTTCTAATTTATTTTTACTTTTTTCTCTTAATTCATAAAATTTTTGTGTAATTAAAAAAGATATTTAAAAAAATCGATTTACAGAGATTAAATTTATAATATAAATATAATCTTTAAATATTTCTTAAACTAAAAAAAATCATTAAAACTAAGAAATTTTTGAAAGAAAAATACTTTGAAAGATAAACATCAAAAAATGTCAACGCTTTTATAAAAATCAGTTAAAATATCGAAAAGTTGCTATTTTGTTTTCATTTAATCTAAAGAAACAAAATGTGCAAAATAGGTATAAAATACTCAAATAAAAAAGATCAGCAGTAATCCTGTCTCGTAAGCAATAAAAAAATGAATTAATATGTTTTTGAAATAATGTAAATCATTATTTAATACATTCAATGAAGGAAAACACTTTACCAGAAATATTCACCAATAATATAAACGCTCAGTAAATATTCTACAAAGAATGAGTTTTTAAAAATCAAACAATTAATTAATTAACTCTAATGGATTTCTCTTCTCGTGATTTTGGAACGATTCACTAATCAAAAAGATCGTGTTCTCCCTTAAGCCAATCTCTCTACTTTAACTTTCGTTATCAAATATCATTTGCTTTTTTACCGGTTTTTTTCTTTCTTTTCTTTTTTCTACAATATACTGTTTCTGGTTCCACAAATGTTCTTTTTTAAAGTTTTTTTAGAGCTAATTTGATATTATGACACCAGGTGTTCTTTTACGTACACTTAATTAGAAATTTAA
>JAOUZG010026641.1:18376598-18394307 GCA_026289955.1 Argiope argentata | reverse complement strand
CAAAACAACGTTTGCCGGGTCAGCTAGTATATATATATATATATATAATCTTCCAAAGATATCTAATGAGGCTGAAAACATAAAATTGGATGAAAATTTGAATTTATATTATTTTTTTTATCAAGTGAGAAAATAATGTTGTTTTGGTTAGGAAGTTTTGATGTCTCCGAAATTTATAGGTAAAAAATAAAGATTATGGGCCGCCAGAAATTACCAGATTTAACCAGTATTGCATTTTTATTATTATTCATGCTTCTTTGAAAGTAGATGCGTTTTTAAAAGTTTGACCTGCTTTTGCCAGTATTGCTTTAACATTACGTATGCTTTTTCATAACAGATGCGTTTTCAAAATGTTGGCGAACAACTATGAAATCGTGGCAATTATTTCAACTCAAAACCAGTCGAATCCCAAAGCTTTGTTTGCCAGGTAAAAAAGTTGAAAAGGACATTTTTAATAATATATATATATATATATATAAAAGAGGGATAGAGACCGATAAAGAAGTTTCATGATTGTCTCAAACTGGTTTATGACTTAAATTAATTAAAACATATAGTGACTTAAAATAATAATGTAAGATAAAAGTCATACTAAAGAAAACTCTATTTCCTATGACCAATAGAAGTCCATCAGAAAACTATTGACATGTAAGTCATGCTTATTTATTAACATTTTAAAAACTTTAAATTCATTTTCTGAAGGTCAAGTTATTTTATAATTCTACTTCAAAAGTATCGTTATATCTTAAAACTGAATTAAGATAATATCTATAGGAAATTTAAAATTAAAAATCGTTATGTTATATAGAATGTAATGGATTGTGGTTTTGATGCTGAATGCTCTAGAATTAGATGTATGATTGTTTAATGCAAATAATAATGAAAAGGTCCAAAATTTTGTTGATAATTTCCTATATTGCTCACAAAAAGTTTAGTTTTGAATATTATTCTTAGTAATTAGTTAGTTACACTCTTGTATATGTTACACATCTTTAAAAGAAAAAACTATAACATTTTTTTCTAGAACAGTTCTAGTTTCCATAAATATATACTAAAATTTACTATATATATATATATATATATATATATATATATATATATATATATAATGATGTAGATGAAAAATACAGACGAGGTCAGGAGTGCATGAAGATAATTTAATTATTTTCAAAGTTCCCCATTTCCCAAAATCCAAACGAACACGAATACGAAAATACACAATTTTCCATTAGAATGCAATTTAATAATGAACCCCCAGTAGGATTATGGAAAATAAACTTTGACGTTAATAAGGTAACGTATCTATTGCATCAAAAGAGAAGGCAGTAATGTAACCTCTACAGAATTAAATAAAGAATACATGTAGAATTAAATGAAGGAAAATCGAGGAATGTTTATGTAAAAAAAAAATTTACTATCAGAACTAAGATAATTTATTACGGAATGTCAATTTCATAAATTAATCATAAAAAATAGGGTTCAAAAACTCTGATGACTTGAAGCGAAAAAAGTAAGGCACTTTTCTTCATTTCAGTTATATTACAGGCAATTTATTTCCTTCTTCTATGTCCTACTAAATATTTGCTCGTATTTCTTTCTATTTGATTTTCGGAACGTCGAACGTCTTTCGTGAGACGTCGATACGTAACTGACATCACATTACTTTCTTCTTTTTCTTTTCCTAAAAGGTCGTAGGTAAATGCGGGCTTTACAGGTGTTGGTATGAAACATTTTATTTTGTTTCAGTCGAAGGCCTCCCGAGACGTTTATAAGAAATAATAGCAGGAGGAAGGAACACAAACGAAGAGGAATGAAATACAAGAAATACTCAGGAGTGCGTAAAAGAAATAGATGTTTGAACGAAAAAATAAAGCGAAGTTAACTTATCTCTTGTTCCTAAAATCATGCATTTGTTTGCTAAAAAATTTTTGATCTCCTCTAAAAATAGAAACCATGCATTTTATTTTTGCTTCGAATAATTTGAAACACTTTCAGGCGTTCGAGATATCAAGTGATTGAGTGAAGACGCAGCTTTATTGGACTTATCGAGTTTCATGTTCTTTATTTCCTTTCCAATACGATTTATCTTCTGCGCTAGAATTAAAAGGAAAACATCTTTCTGACGATTGATTTTAGCAACATAGTCTTCGAAAGCAAATCCTTATTGATAAAAAAAGTGTTAAGACGAAGAGGGTAGTTCCAAACACACACACACACATATATATATATATATATATATATATATATATATATATATATAATTATTATTATTACTAGTTTCAGTTTCCACTGTGAAATAACTTTAAATTTAAGACAAAAAAGAAGAATGATCTAATCTTAAAATATCCAGCTTAAAACGGATATTTGTAGCAGCTAAAATTTGAAACATAAACATAACTTAATTATTATTTCATTCAAATCAAAGAAGATGAATGATATAATCTTAAATCATCATCGTAAAACGAATATTTTTAGCAGCTGAAAATTTTAAACAAACAAATTTAACAAATACTGAATTATTATTACATTCAGAAGATGAAGGTATTAATCTTAAAATAATTATTTTACAACGGATATTTTTAGAAGCTAAGAACTTGAAACCTATAAATTTAAAATTACTGAATTAAGATTGCATTCAGATCTAAGAAGTTGAATGATCTAATCTTAAAATATTTATCATAAGACAAATATTTTCAGCAGCTAAAAATTTGAAACCTTTAAACTTAAATATTGGTAAATTATTATTCCATTTAGATTTTTTAATTCTAAAAATTCGTCCAAGGAGGATTTCAAAATATCAAAAAACGTTCAAAGATAGAAAAAATCAAGATGTATACAATATATATTTGAGTAACCTTTATAATTTTTCTAGTTTTTGGTGAAATTCGCTTAAAGTAGAATACTGCAGGATTTTTTAAATATATTTATCTTATTTTTAACTAATAACTTATTTTAATTGTCTTTATGAATTTATTGAGGATGCACTAACTTTCAGTTTTGAAGAGACACTGTAACATCATATATAAACGAAAAAAAACATTAAAAAATTATTCCATTCATTATTTTCTATGTAAAATGTTTTTGAAATTTCGGGAAAAGACTTTTTCTGAACTTTGCTTTAAATATTTATACTATTCAATAAAAAAAGTAAATGGTAATATGAAATGTAAACTGAAATAATGGGTGGAAATTCACAATTTATTTGATTAGTATTTATGCAAATTAAAAACTGCGGCGTAAACTTAAGTTTATTCACAAAAACAATTTAAAAAATCTATTCAATGACTTGTTTTCCTATTATTACAACAAAACCACAGTAAAAACATTATTTACATAAACACACGAAACATAAAAGCAATTAAAGTGGATAGAAAAATAGTTTATCCCATTTATTTTTCATATAAAATTTTGTATTTCAATCCTGATTTATAAAAAAATACAAAAGTCAACTGATAAAAAAACCCTGAAAAGTCTATCTTCTTCAAAAATTAAATGTATATTTCTTATTTTACAACTCAAATAAATAGCATCTAGGCGAAGATAAGGATAAAAAAATTCGTATCTTAAAATTTTCTATTCTATGGGCTTTAAAAACCTTATATTTTTGTAATGATGCGTTTGTTCCGGATGCTGTTTCTAAAGCCAGTCAAGAAAGAACCTTTGAGTCAAAGTTGTTTTCCTTAATCTCTTCAAATACGCCCCTATTCTAGTCAAAAGTTCGACTTTCGGAATGGCACAGAGAACATTACTTAAAGAAAATACGAATTTTTTCCCCTCAAGGCAGAAGTATTCAGTGGAGTAAAATATTTGTTGGAAGTAAACAAAATTTAAAAGATGGAGTATTTCTAGATATTTTTTTCTATACATATTTCATTCTTGTTTATAGAATCCAGTAAAAATAGGCATTCAATGAATAGTTATTTTTAAAAAATATGGTTGTATTTAGAAGTTAAAAAGACACCAAGGAAAATGTGGAACAGTTACCGTGAATTCAGTATAAGTATTTGAAAAATTTATGACTGTAAAATAAGCAGAATTTAAAAATAAAGAAGTTTTAACTTTAAGCATTTTTTTCCATTTAAAAAATCGAACTTGTGAAATATGTAAAAGAAGAGTTTTACAAGAACTGAAATATATGACTACAACATTTAAATATATTAAAATATATATTATTAATAATCTTTATGCTTAAATAAGTAACAAGAAATTGAAATTTGAAATATATCCCTTATTAAATTAAACAATAAGAAGTGGTTATAAATGTTTTCAAAAAAATAAATATTAAAAGGCAGCATTATTTAAATATATATAAGAAGCATTTAATGTATTGTAATATATAACAAAAGTATTTAAATGCGTATTGTATCCATTAAAAAGGCAACAATATTCATTTATAAATGATTTAAAAATAATAAATATATAAATGCATCAGCATTTAAATATGTTGGAATATATATATATATGAATAATATGTATATGTTATATAAAGAAATGAATTTTTTGAAACATTTAAATCCAATGGAATATAAAACAGAGTCAATCAGATGTGTATTAAGTTCTTTATTAAATTCACATTAATATAAGTCATAAATGTATTTTTAAAATGACAATATAAAAACTAAGTAATTTTATATGAAATACACTACGACTTTCCGGATTTTTAATTTAACCCTTATAGAAATTTTTTTTATCTAATCGAATTATCCAAATATATAATTCATATAATAAATTAGCCGAAGTTTATATTCAAGTAATTAAAAAAACCTTCAATAGGCAGGGGGAAAATATATTATAATACGTTAAAAAGTATATTAAAATATACTTTTGTGGCAACATTAGTTTTCATATCATCAGAGCCATATAATTCTAAATACAAAGGCCTAAACAGATACCAAAACATAAAATGCTTTAATTAGTTAAGATAGAGCGTCAATTATAAAAAGCGATAAGAAATTTTGAAATAAACGAACCAATTTTAAAATAAAACGTGTAAATATATCAAATCGGAGAGTCCAAGCTTAATCAGATAGTTTTGAAAGGAAACGAAAAACCGGGAATTGTTTTATTTCCGTCGTTCAATTAAAGTTTAGATTCAGAAAAAGATCCGGGCACTTTTTTAATTAACAAATGAATAAACAAAAACTCCAATTCCAAATGAAGTATTGTCTCTTTTTGGGTTTAATTCTAATTGATATTTTTTAATTGAAATTCCACCGATTCTGTTATGCATTATTTATTCGTTGAATATTTTAACATCCTGAGTATATTGATATTCATTTTGGATATTTTTTTGTAAATTTGCAAAAAAGTATCCATATGCTATTTTAAATAATTGTTATAAATGTCACGTAATTAGATAAATAATATTTCAGATTTATCAGAATCGAATAAATATTACAAATTACAATAAATATTTTTAAAAATGTTACAATATTATAATCCATTTTCAAAGGATGTATCAATTTTTTAGAAACCGTTTTCCATAAAGATATATAAAACTTGTAAAGTAATGTTTTGCAAAACTCTTCTTAACGAAGTTATTTCCCCGATATAAATTCTTATAATTTAATACGTTTTCAATATTTCAAATAATCTACATTGGTATATAATGTATTTCATATAATAGCTTGGGAGTATAAACCCGCTCATTACTTAATTTACGGAAATTCCATTCTTTTTGATTAAAATTGTGTGAGATGAAAAATTGTGTATCTTTTAATCGTAATTCTGCTCCATAAAACGCATCTTTTCAGATCTTTCGACTGAGGGCCTAAAAGAAAATACTCAGCAGTCAAAATTTCCCCAACCTTTGTTGGCTTAAAATAATTAAATACTTTATTATCATGTCAGAACATGATGTTGTTTTGGGAATGAGGTTTTGTGACATCAACAAAATCAGTAGGCGAAAAATATTTTTTTAAAATCTACACTAGCATTTCAAAAAATCAACTTTTAATAACGTGTTACCACTGCATTTACAGCATCTCTGATTTTAAAAAAATAAGCTAATGACTATCTACAGCCAATAAAACCTATAAAAATGTCATTTTAATTATATGAAATAGGAAATGTGATATTTTTTAAAACAATAAAGGTGAGACAAAGTTTTTTTTGGGATCGTTTGCAATACTAAAGTGACTCATTCAATGAAACACTTAAAGCAAATAAGAATGTCATTTAACTGGCAGGATCACGTGGTGCTTGGCCGTTCAAGAAATGATGTTCTGACATGATACATTGAAATATGCATAGCAGATTTTATTTGAATCTTTTATTATAATAATACAATGGTAGCCAAAATTTCTATAACCCGATTATAAGGGTCATATTTTTGAATAAAACTGATTTCAGACTAAAAGATTTTGCATTAATTAAAACTTAATATTTCACTACTGCTTCAATTTAAAGTTCACATTTTAACTGAATTAACGGGAAATTGGAAATATACACAGTGCATTGCGCAGTATGAGATATTCGAATATCAAATTGAGTTAAACTAATTAGAGACAAAGTTATATAAAGAATTTTAATTAGAAAATTGTTCCAAACTTTAATACTGGTGATCCAAAGTCTTATAGTACGAAATACTGCAACCCAGAAACAGTTGCTGGATAGTTCTATTTCAAAATAGTAATATTGGTACTTTTCCGTTAGACAGACACCAGTGAAAATATCGCCAAATAATGTAGAATTCTGCCAAATTCCCCTGGCTATTTTTCGTTGGGGAGCGCCTAAAGGAAAAGTACTATAATATCAATCAAATAATGGCGTGTTTAATGACTAATAACTTTATAAAATAATTTGCTCCAGATAAATTTCGTACACAGAGGATAATATTCTACAAATTTACAAATTCCTTTCTTCTTTCTTCTTGTTTTATTTTGAAGACAGAAATCGTAACTTTAAATTTCAAAATTGCATATTAAATTTATTAATTTTATAAACAAGATTACTTCATAAAAGTGTATCCTGAGCTTAAATTCAATTTAATATAATTAGACGCTAATTTAATGACTGAATTTGTCGCCATTCTAAAATTCTAAGACTGAGAACACAATTTCACTCAAACAATATTAATTCAAAATAAGTCATTGCTATTATGAAGCCCTCCTCCCCCTAAATACATTAGCAGCCATACATATTTATGCAAATATCTTTTAGGTAAACCAACTGTCCCATCTATAATTTTCAATAATGGAGAAATAGTCAAGTAAAGATCCATAAGTTTACTTAAACATTTCGAACTAACGATGTTCCAGCTATTCAAAGGTAAAATAATTCATGATAAACAAAATATTTTCAATTATAATTTATAAAATAATAAATATTTTTTAAATTATTAAACAAAATATTTTAGATTTTCTAAAAGAAATGTTTTAGCTGATTCTAATAACTAAAATTAAAAAATATGATTATTATTTTCATATACATTGAGTTATTTTTTCCCTACCCAGTTGCATATGATTTGAATTATAATTTTTGTTTTATTCAAGGAAAAATAACAATTTAGTTCTTTGTTTAGCAAAATATTGAATGCAACGTTAAATCCCTACTAGCAGACTTCTTTGATGTATAGTTCATTTCAAATACAAATAATAATTTCTGTGTAAAAACCTTTTTTATAAAGTATTTCATATATTTTAAATTTACAGTTTTCTAGTTTTATTTTAAACAATGTAACAATGACTGAAAAAGGCAGTTTTTACGTATTACTTATCCATACTTTTAGGCATAGTAACGGGTTTTAAAAATATAAAAAATAACAAATAAATCTGTCAAATTAAACTAAGAGCATGAGAAAAATGCATCATCAATAGTTACATTTTATTTTATAAAAAGATTAAAAATGTTGACACAAAAAGTTATTTATAATAAAATTTTTCTTGGATTAAAATTAATGTCATAGTGTTTTATTATCTTTTTATTCATACTGTATTTGTTTTATTTTAAGAGGGATATAAATTTATTAATAAATAAAATATTTATATAATTGAAAAAGTGGCACTATTTAAAATGTTAATTTTGCTCAAATTCTTATTAATTAAAAAAAAAATTAAAAAACATTTTTGGAAATTTATTCAATGTTACAATAAAATCTATAAATGAACTTATTTTGCTATCTCTGTTTTAATAACAAATTTTGATTTCCAAATGAAAACTAGCATTTCTGTATTGTAGAGAATTCTTAAAAATTATAAAACTCTTCGTTTATATTCTCAATTTTTGTACAGGTAATTTTAAATTAAAATTAAATAATGTATTTACTAATTAGAAATAAAATGTGACATAATTCATTCATGTTTATCTTAGTATTTTTAAAAAGATTATTTTTTTCCACTTAAATTCCTTTTTTATGGAATTAAAATTTAAATACAACATTCCTTCCCTTCTCTTTGAAATTTTAAAGTTATAAAGTTATAGAATTATTCTATTTTTTTTTCTTTTTATAGGAAAGTGTATATAGATAAAAATTAATTTTTAAGTTCTTACTGCTTATTTTTAATTTCACATTTTGTATTTTTCAAAAGAATTGCAAAAGGCAGCTTCTTTTACAAATTCGTTTCTACCATTTGTTTTGAAATGGTATTCACGTGATATTTAAAACAACTTAAATGAATTTTCAGAAATTCAACCAAAGAAAAATATCCATTCAATGAAAAATAAAGTTTAATTACTTTATACGTAAGGAAAAATAGCAAACAATGAATAAGAAATATTACTATTAAAAAACCTTCCATATCATTTACAGTAAAAACTATTTCGATGATTTCAATTTTGAAGAATAACCCTACAAAACAGCAATTTGAATATATTTTTTTCAAACAATAGACTAGATGCACTTTGCTATTTCGAGATGTATTTTTCATTTTTAATGAAGCTAAGAACAAAAGTCATCATATTATTCAAATTTACTGAAATAACCAATACAGAATGAAGAAAAATGAGCTCAAAAAAAGTAATTACTATGATTCGATCGGAAACTAAACGAAAAGGACTTAACTCAAAAAATATTCACTTTTAAACTGACAAATTTTTAATTAAATCTTGATTTGGAACATTTATATCCACTATGTATTTCATTCTTACCAGAATAAATTATTTCAAAATTCCAAATATCATTCACAGATGCATTTCTTAAATACACTAAAAGAGTAAAAAACTAAAAAAAAGTCCTTTCTTCAAATTGGAAAGTAAAAGTAGTTACTCCTTATCATTCAAGTTATTATTTTCCTTTCATATTCTTTTCAAACTTTATTAAAAATTAAGGAAATATTGCATATTGATGAGACCGTTGATAATGAATTTTTTGATATCGCATGATTTAGAATTTGTATTGCCAGTTTAAATAAATAATTATAATCAGATATATTTCAAATGTATTAAACATCCACAGTGTCTAAAAGTTATTGAAGCTTGGCATTTTTACATTGCTTTGCCAATAAATATTTATTTTTCTTTATTTAGTCTTTTCCTAGCTATTAAACGTTAATCCAAATGCATTAAAACAATTTTAAAAAAAGGAAAGAAAGTGTAAATGTTTTATTTATATGGAACTTGAAAAACAGCCTGAGTTAATAGTTGAAAATCTCTTTTCCATCCATAACTTGCATCTAAATGCTAAATTTACAGTTTTCTAGAAAATGTGTAGTCTTAATTAAATAAACAAGGTGAAATTGGATCGAGAAATAACAGAACATTTTATAATAAAGTTCATTTGGGTTAAATTAAGATTAAAATTAATTAAGACAAATTAGATTAAGATATATCATTACATACATACATACATGCTAGCAGTACCTGCACAGCGTTGCCCCTGGCATAGCATCCAAGCAGAAAAATTAGCTTTAAACTTAAATCTAGTCTCCACCCGATTTCACCCCAATAATCCTAACCATGACCCTAAACACCTCCATAATCACACTTAAAAATATGTTGAGGTTGAATTTCCTCATTTTCGAGACACCGAGATTTGAATCGTTGTTTAAAATCAAAAGTAAATAAAGAAATCTATCGGATATGCATACCACAGCTCTTGATGAATGCGCTTGCGCAGTTTGAGATTTTCACGCATACGCGAATAAGTTAAAATCGCAGTTAAAAAACTTCCATTTTCATTATATTATTTTAATGTTCTAAAACCTTCTCCAATATATACTCAAAAAATTGCATAGATATATCCAATCTCTCTCTCTCTTTGTGTGTGTGTGTATATGGGCGTGTGTGTGTTTGTGATAATTAAGGAGGAGAAGCACAGCCACTAAGGAATATGATCGGAATACGCTCAATTGTTTGGTTCTAGAAATAATGAACGATGAGGATCTTTCCCCTGTGACTTTCCAGGAAAACTATCGTAGTAGGCATGCCCCTATAAGATTATTTAATATGTACAAAATATCCACCAGAGTTATAGTCCCATAATGCATACTAGGAGAATCTGTATTTTCGCACATATTTCTCATTTTCAACGAAATAACCTAGTACAGTTTTTTTAGAGTATTTTATTCTAGCCCCTTATTCAATGTCATGTGAAAAAGAAGCAGATTTATATATATAAAGAAAGAGTTCATTTCCAGACACGAAAGAAAAGAACCCTTTTGTCCCATGAAGGAGGTAATGGTATCCTTCTGAGACATACTACCGACCTTAGAAGACAGAAAGAAGAGGCGCAATGTATAAAGTGCTTAAAATAGTCGAGTAGATTCCTCTGGGAAACGAATTCCTTTGTGCACCAGGTAAAGTATTTGTTTTTCCCTAAGAGTGCAAATTTATTCGAAAAATAAAGGGAAGATCTTGTACGGTAAAGCAGAGTTCCCAGTACTTTATGTGATGTAGTGGAAACGTTATATGTTTGGATACATAATTTTTATAATATATAAAATGCTTTTTGCACCTCTTTTAATTTTTTTGAAAAAAAAAATTATAGGAATTTTTTTATAATTGTATGTACGCTATTTCCAATTATTATTGTCTATAAAGAAATATTCCAAGTCTTCTAAGGATGTAAAATATCGTCATAAACATAACAAAATAAATTATATTTTACAATTCCCATTTTTTGTATCATTTTGAGAAAAGTTGAAAAATAATTGCACCACTATGGTTTTGGGTGATTAAATAACACTATTCTCTGAAAAATTAAATGAACAAACCTGAATAAAAAAACTAAGGAATGCAAGAATTCTAGTATTACAGTAATTTTAAAATTTAAAATGAAACTAACTTCCTAATATATAAGGTACTAATATACAAAGTATACTATGATTTTATGTATTAGTAACATGAAAAGTTGATATATTGATACTAATAAATAAAAGAAATCACCGTCATAATAAATAGGCAGTTTTTTGAGAAAAATATTTCGGCAAAACAAGAATTTTATAATGAATTGGATTCAATGAGTTTGAAAAAAGAAATATTTATGCACTTATATATACAGGGTTATACAAAAGTGTTTGGAAGAAATGGGTTACTCACTTTTCATGGATTATAAATGCGGTCAATTGATCCAAATGAGACAAAATTTGTTGATGCTGTTGTTACTTATGGCACTTGTATACCAGCTGATACAACAGCATATTTAAGCCGAAAGGAGTGTGCCTTGCTTTTGAAGTAGCGCCAACTAAGGCCAAGAGTATGACTTAGCTACACACACACTACATTTGCTTGCACAGCCCACTTTTTACAGGGGGCACGGTCACACACCTCAAAGATAGCACACAAAAGAACAACCATGCCGAAACCGGGACTCCCAGAACACGAGAAAGACGCGCTACATCTGTGCCAGAAAAACGGCGAGACAAAAATTGAACTACAGATTGTTTACATTTATTAAATAAAATTTTATTTTAAAATTTCACTACTAGATGGCGCTGTAATACACATTTAACTAATTATTATGGTTTATAAAAAGAAATTTGACGGTAGAAATTGTCAGAATTTGCAAAGAGTGACATCCAGTGAGAAAGGAGGCTAGGCTTTGGGGAAAATGAAGGCTGATAACCCTTGCTTCTAGAAAATGCTGTATTAATCCTTTGCACACCTAAAAATCATTAGATGCAAAATTATTCACCTAATACAAACTTTTGTTTATTGCCATGAAAAGTCGAATTGCTTTGGAAAATTAATCTACATCTCTTAACCATTATGCAAGCCTTTTTAACAATTAAATTTGAAAAATAAATAAATAAAACGTCAAAAGGATGCACAGTCTTGAATGGTGCCTCAGAGGCGCCATCGGGCTGCAAAG
Source organism: Argiope argentata (assembly GCA_026289955.1). Lineage (NCBI taxonomy): Eukaryota > Metazoa > Arthropoda > Arachnida > Araneae > Araneidae > Argiope > Argiope argentata. The sequence continues at coordinate 18,382,060 of JAOUZG010026641.1, read as the reverse complement.
TGTTAACAATTACTTTACACAACAATCAATATGAGGTGGTACATTATCCTGCATACAAATGATTTCTTGAAGGAATTCACGTTGTTGAATAATTGGGATTACAAAATCCCTCAGCATATAATGGTAACGTTGTCCTTTGACGTAATAGGTTTGAATTCCTTTTGAAGTTATCTCTTCAAGGAAATACGGTCCATTCATGAAGGTAACTGTAAGACCTCACAATGCTATCACTTTTAAATTATGCAAGAGTTCTTCCTCGATAAGGTGAGGGTTTTCCTTTGCCAAAATTCAACAGCTGTGGATGTTAATTTTCACATAAAGGCAAAAGTGAACTGCTTCACTCTACAGAATTTCTACTGCCAATTTGTGTCACCAACCATTCAAGGGACAGAAGTGACAAAGTTTTACCGAACTTTATGTCCACGTTCTGCAACACGTGCACAGACTTAATTTTGTATGGATAAAAATGCAAAATCTGCCAGACGATTTTTCGTACAAAAAAAATACGGTATATTCCTAACCCGGTAAATAACTGGCAAACTCACACTATCGTGCAGCGACTGACTGCTGCCTTACATGAGTGCGAGACGGGATTTTGTTTTCATCCTCTACTTGAAACAATGTCAAGTTACTCAGTGTTTTTTTTCTTCCGAATTTCTGTTTCATCTTGCGTAAGGCACCTATAGAAAATAGATCTTTTTGTATCTACTTTATAACGGAGTTTTGTTGGTTGAGAAAGAACAATTTCATCAGTAACGGTTTTCTTGCAACATAGGCATGGTGAACAGGAAATAAATTAATGTTCGTGCAGACTCTGCCTTCTTTTTTACCCAAAGAAAAATAGTAATAGATATGCAGTCTCTCTTAAATTGTTTCACATTTTTAATACATGCAAATAAATGCTATTTGCATTACCGTGCCATCTATAAATGATTTTTTTTGTATTTAATAAGTGTAAATATCATCATCTCAATAATCTCTAGTTCAAATTTTATTTTATTCGAACAATATAACACATTTTAGAGCACTTGTAAATGTGTAACTGTTTTCTTGCTGACCCTGTATATAACATTTAACTAAGAGTAGGTGCGAATTTGCTTTAGAATTATTGTATTTAATACAAAAAAAATATTGTACTTGATAAAAAACAAACATCTATATTTATATTTTAAACAATAAAAAAAGAAAATATATTTTAAAATATTTCATGATTTCAATAATGAAATTATTGCTACAAATCATAAAAATTATGGTTTTGTAAATTTATTAAAACTAGAGAAAATATTCTATGATATTAAAATTGGTACATTTTTTTCAAGTTCTGAGATAGCATAAGGCTATTTTATAAAATAATATTTTTTGGAAAATATAAAAGAAAATAGGAAAATAATTAGTGTGTATGTGAATGATATTTTAATTAATTTTAGGGCTTTCAAAATCTGAGAATGATCTGTTTTCTATTTGAAGAAAATAAAAAAAATATTGTTGCATCTGGATTTGAAGAAACTGCTTATTTTTACAAGGAATTAACATAGAAACATTTTGTTTTTGTTTTATATAGAGCGAGGCAAATTCAAATTGTTCTGACAAATTGAATTAAAAAAGAAGAGAAAACAGTTAAAATATTAGGAAAAGAGAATTCCACACAATCTAAAACAATATATGACTTTTTTATTTTTTTTATTTCCTTTATCTGTTATTTGTTGTTATTTATTTTGCGACAAGAGCCTTTGTCAGAATACTTAATCACTAAAAGAATTTAACTTGGGTAATGAAAATTCTTTGCATTTTAAATTCGTATTTTCAGTAACGTATTCCTTGTGTTTTATGAAAATAGATACCCCACAGCCTTTTATTTACACATTTAACATAAAATTTGAATATATAATTAATAGAAAATTTCTTAGTACAGGAGTTTTGTACATTAGCATTAAAAATTTAAATAACTAATATATTTCTAGAAATCAAATATTAATAGTGCAAGAAATTTTTCTAGCAAAAGACATGAAAAGGAAATGGCACCCTACTAAAAGAAGATTAAAGTTTTGTTCGCATAGTTGAATAGTTTTCCTTAAATATCCTTGATTTTACAGATATTAGCCATTCAAGAGTCCATTTTTCTAGTATGTTAATTATTCCTAAAAAAATGGATAACCATAAAAATTTATATTGATTGATCTTGAATATGCAGATAGTATGCCTGCTAGAGATCAAATTATCACCATGTTATTATCATTGAGAAGATATGCTAAATATTGAGATAGATATGTGTTTTCCTTTATTAAATGCAAAGCAAACTGAAAGATTGTCCTACTGAAATTATGTAACCCAATATAATATCACATTTGGTTGATTCTTCGCAAAATTATAATAATTTCGTGTTTTGCGAAGTTAAATTGAATCTTCCTATAGACTTTCCATTTTTAACTGTACACCCATCCCATCCAGATATAATAAAAAAGTGGTAAAATTAAATTAAAATAAACGTACTAGCATTAAGGGTTATATTTTTATCCACAATGATTGGCGGGAAACGGATGACACCTTGGAGGTTGTTTTTATTCTGTGATTAGGAATTATTCCATGGAGTAAACAGTACTTACACAAAGAGAACCATAAGTTGTTTTTTATATAATATTTTTAACGGAAGTATTTATGTATATAATACAAAAAAGGCTTCGAAAATTGGATATTATTTACACTGTCTTTATATGCTATGAAATTATAATGGAAAAATAGGACAAAAGAAATTTCAAACATTGCCAAAAAATCATTCTGCTGTAGTTCCTGAATCTGAATTTTTTCAAAAATTTGTTATTTTTATTTAATATTTTCCCGGCATCTTTTTACATTTAAAACGTTCAAAAAAATTAAAAATCTACTAAATGTTAAATGCTATTGATAGTAGAGAAAAGAATAACTGAATGATTGTAAGTTTAAAACTTACTTAAAAAGTATGAATATTTGGAAATATTTATCGCATTCATTTTTTTAAATTGAAAATTGGAATATATAATAGTTTTAGATACTTCTTTTTAATTGGAAGGTAAAAATTGCATTGATAACTTGAATACATTGATCCTTATAAACTGGAAACACTCCTTAATACCGATTTGAAATATATTTTTAGAACCAAATACGCGTTGATATTAATAACCTCCATAGTAACATTCATTTCTGTTATGCATTTAATGAGCTAGTCCTGTGTGGCACAGAGTTTTCATCTTTGATAAAATCAGATAAAATATCCGATTCCTTAAGAATCTTTCTTTGCTTAAGAAAGAAAAAAAAATTCTAACTATACGTAGAAAGATTTCTTTTCTAAAAAAAATAGCCTCTTCCCAAGAGTGAGCCATTTCCCACTCAAGAGTAAAATATCCCTTTTCATTAAAAAAAAGTGATATCTTACTCCAGGGATGCAATTCCAGTCATAGATGAAGATATAAAAGATGTGTATAAAATCTTAAAACAGTCCCTTGTGAATTCATTTGGGATATCCTTTCATTAACGCGGGGGTAATAATTTTCTTCCTGATAGATATAAATCGTTATGATGAAAAAAAGACATTTTCTTAAAACTTTATTTTTCCATTTTTAGTCAAGATTTTTATAGTACTCCAGTAGTTTTGATTCCCTTTTCTTTCTTGTTATTTTTAATGTAAGAATTTGTCAGAAGCATTTTTATTACCTAAAAATACATTTTCTAATAGAAATGTTCCGATGTTATTAAGCGAAATTAAAAGCATTAAAAAGGAGCTATTAAAACTTTGTTCAATTTAGTTTTCCAAAGGTGAGAATGTATTTGTGACTAAGCTTTGGCACCAGAAGCTTGCAGGTTGGTGATATTCATACACAGAAAATATGTTATGAATGCATGTGCTATATGCACACAGCATAATGAAAAATTAAAAAAAAAACTCCGAATTAATTAAATTCCAATTATAAGAATATCTTATGATGATAATGGTATTCTTATGAATTATTTATCTATAAAGAGAAGAATCCGATTACAAAAAGGATTATATATGAACAAAAATATGGTAGAGTTATATTTAAAAATTCAAATATTAACGTAATATTATTCCCTTTAAAGCAGAAATTTCCAAAAGTAAAATAAAAATTTCAGACTTGCATTAATGTAATTAGTACACAGATAATCTCAAAATCTTTAAATAAAATTACTCCAAAGATAGTTTCAAATTTTTTAAATGAAATTAGTGCAAAGACGATCTCAAAATCTTTAAATGAAATTAGTTCAAAGATAATTTCAAAATCTTTGAATGAAATTATTAACATGAATAACTTCAAATTCTTTTAAGTTTATGTGAATTGCATGTCAGCATACTTATCAAGAATATTACTCCTTGAGAGCAATGTACATCTTCTTAAGTAATTAAATGATTTATAGGTAGCGGAGAAATCTTTTAGATATAGAAAAATCACCATGACTGTAACTTTATCTATAAGCAGGATATGAAAAAATAACACTTGAATTTCAGAAAAGAAATACATTTTTCTAAACCATTTGGTATATTATAAATACATATATATATTACAAACAAGAAAAGAAATTTAAAAAAAAATGTTCTTTATTCTAAATAGGGATATGAGATATTTAAAGAAATATTTTAAATTTCATAATGTTTTCTATAACAGATGCTCTATTAGATTTATTTTCGGTGCAGCAGTTAAAACTAAATCAGTTCAAAATAATACATAGTTATTTGCCAATCAAACACAATTTTTTTCCAGTTCCGAAGCTAGAGTGACTATAAAATTTCTAAGCGTCTCATATTTATGTTAGTCAGCTGACAAGGACCTTATTCTCATGTTTTGAAGGCGAATGCATCTCTAACGAAGAACAGAAAACAGATAATCCTTCTTGTTGTTGTTCTCGTGTTCATGGATCTGCAGTGACATCAAATTATACCGAAAGTCCTGATCACAGCCGCTGCGAGCAGCGGTGCAGCAGGACTGTACAGAATCTCCCGTAAAGCGCTCCTCATCGGAACCATTCCCAACTTCAAAATACTCGTGGTCACCGCTGGGCATTCCAGGATGTGACCAGGAGTGAGCTGGACATCAGGGCAATGTTTACAAAGAACATATGATCTTGTTTTGTCTGGATGGATTTTCATGGCTCTATAGTGGTCGGTTCTAAGCCTTGCTATTGTAGATGTAATATCTTTGGGGCTATCATATTCAGTAATCAGGGGTTTTTTAAACGTATGAGTCATGATTCTGTGTCTCGCCACTGCGTTAGCGTCAGCGAGTGTGATGGTGGTGCACTCATGAGCGAGATCTCTAGCCTCCTTAGCCAAAGAGTCTGCACACTCGTTTCCTTCAATATTGACGTGTGCAGGGATCCAATGCAGGACACAGGATTTTCCCTTACTGTTCAACTGTTCTAGGCGGACAATGACATCAGAGGTGATGTTAGTCCCTCCATTTCTGATAGCCTCT
>JAOUZG010026641.1:18294695-18371598 GCA_026289955.1 Argiope argentata | reverse complement strand
AATTATTAATTAAAGTAGAATGATCTATTGTAAATAAGCATTATCAAGTCCATTACCTTGTTTGAAAGTGGTAAAAGGTTAAAATAGTTATTTATCACAAACCAAAGAAGGCCTTAATTGGTGGAGGAAACTTTAATGTTAATATGTCTGGCATACAAATAGACTATTATTGTCTCAGAAGTTTAACAATGCTGGTGTCGAGTAGTTCAGTGAAAATGTTAATGGAAGTGAGAGTTTTGTAAATAGTTAACACAAAAATTACTTCATTGGATATTTCATGAATAGGAAAAAAGGTATTTTGAGTATTCGTAGAGTAACTATTTTAACAAAGAGGATTTCCAGTTAATTTCCTTTCAAGGAATACAATTCATTCTGTATTTGCATCTTTGCATGAAAGGACTAACTTAACATGCTAATTTTCGTGTACAATAGTGAATAATCAAAGGAAAATAGAAAAATTACGAGGAAGGGTTCAAGACTTTCCTGATTGACTGATGAATATGCACATGAGTCATGCATCTAAGACTTACATAAAATAAGCTTAGAAAATGTAATAAAAGATTTTGCATATCCATTATCCACACAACTAATGGTTTTTCTGGAACTGGAAATATTGCTATCCAAATTTTTTTTAAAAAACTCTTTTAATGGGAGTTTAATTAATTATATATGAGTAGGTAATTTCCAAAAGTACAGGGTTAACAAGAAAAAAGTTAGCCCTTTCAGAGAACTCTAAAATATGTTCTATTGGCCCAAATTAAGTAAGATTTGAACTACAGATTATTCAGATAATGCTCTTTACATTTATAAATTAATAAAATGATATAAAATTTCTCCAATAGATGGCGTAGCAACAAAAAAGGTCTTTGTTTACATATATTAAAAATGTGAAACAATTTGCGTTTTAGCTCATATCTATTACCATTTTTCTTTGGATAAAAAGAAAGTCATATCTATATGAACATTAGTTTCCTATCTGTTCGGCATGCCTACGTTGCAAGAAAAAACGCTTCTGGTGAAATTGTTCTATCAAAACCAATAAAACTCCATTGTAGCTCTAAAGGGATTTCGTAGCATTTAATAGATACGAAAAGATCCAATGTCCCCAGGTGCCCTATGCAAGATGATATAGAAATTTGATTTAAAAAAACTGGGAAACTTGACATTCTTTCAGGTAGAGGACGAAAAAAATGTTGCCTTCTAATGTCGAAAATGTAGCGACTGCACTCGTTAAAGGCAGTAGTAAGTCGCCGCTTAATACAGTGAGTTTACCAGTTGTTTCCCGTGTTTCTGGATATACCGCATTTAACTGTGTGAAAAACCGTATGGCAGGTTTTGCCTTTTTATTTTTACAAAATAAAATCTGTGCACCTGTAGCAAACGGTAGCAAAACGGACATAGAAGTTGGTAGATCTTTGTCATTTCAGTTTCTTGCCTGAATGGTAGGTGACAAAACTTGGCTATGGAACATTCTGTGGAGTGATGAGGCCCAATTTGACCGCAATGGGCAAGTTACCACCCACAACTGTAGAATTCCGGCAGAGGAAATCCTTAACATTATGGATAGACAGCACTTTGCATCCTGAATAAGTGACAGCACCCTGAATAAGTGACATAAGTGATGAGGCTCTATTTGACCGCAATGGGCAAGTTACCACCCACAACTTTAGAATTTTGCAGATGAAATCCTTAACATTATGCATAAACAGCACTTTGAATCCTGAATAAGTGACAGCGTAGTGAGGATTTACAGCTACCTTTATTATTGGACCGTATTTCTTTGAAGATATAACTTCAAATGGAATCAAGCGTATAAGGTCAAAGTCAACGGTACATGATATGCTGAGGGATTATATAATCCGAACCCTTCTACAGCTCTTTCTTTTCTCTTCTAAAGTTCTTCGCTTTTCTACTTCTGCCTTTAAGGCATCATTTTCATGCAAGTGAGCGCACCATTTTATATTGATCGTAGTGTAAAGTTATTGTTAATTCAGTGTTTCACAGAAGAACGAGTTATTAGCCGTCATTTCCCATTAGCCTGGCCTGCTTGCTCACTGCATATCACCGTTTGCAACTTTTGACTTTGGGGTTATTTGAAGAACAATATCTACCATCAGATCTGAAGGACTACATTCGGCACCATATTCTTAATATTTTTACAGGTTCTATCCGGTCATGTATAGGAAATATGATTCTCCGATTAGATCATATTCTTGAAAATCAAAGAGGACATATTGAGCAGCTTTAATTTTGATTTTAACCATTTTAAGGGTTTTATATGTATTACAACACCACTTAACGGAAATGTTTTATACTATTTTTTATTCAATAAATGTAAAGTGCATCATCACAATAATCTGTAATTCAAATTTTATCTCATGTGATTGAATAGGACAAGTTTTAGTGCCCTCTGAAGTAGGGTACTTGTATTTCGGAGAGAAATATTTTATGACACTAAAATAATTACCAAATAGCTATTCTTCTTAAACTTGAGCTTTTCCTGGTCTACTAGGAAAAATTTCTGCAAACGCCGAGCGTCGCATAGAAATTACAACCAAGAGAAAATTTTAATTAATTATTCTGAAATTTGGGCAAATGATAGAAATAACCATGGCTCTTGAACTTAGACGGTGGTAACGGCTAGTCAAGATGATATTAATATGTATTGATGCATTTGCCTATAAACCGTTTAGATGCATTCTAAATAAAAATTCAATAAAAAATAAGGTATATAAGTGGCAAAGAGAATATATCAACGGAAATAATCTGTGTTAGGGATTATAGTATTCATAAATAGAAATAGATTTATTTAATGACCCGATTCAAAGTGTCTGTATATTTGGCAAGAAAACAGGGATGCCTATTTTATCACAACCGTCTTCAGCCAATGTGTAAATGCTAGAGCTATGGTTCGGACAAGCATAACATTTAATGAAAATATGCAATTTTACCTCTAGGAAATGTTTAGATTAATTTAGCTATGTTAACGGCTTGTTTTAAATCAACACTATTCCATTACGGGACGGACCTCGTAATTTTGAACCAAGGTCAGATGAAAAGAACAGCATCTGAGAATCCCCTTTCCAAACACTACATCAGCGGGACAATATTTAGTTCTAGCGTATTTACTGGATAGCAATCCCACTTAGAAGACGGTTCATCGGTGGAATCTGATCTTGAATCTGAAACCTTCCGATTAAGAGAGCAAGATCATTTCACTAGGCCATCGTGACCCTAATCTTGGAAGGGATCATTATGAAGACACATAATTTTACCAAGGATAAATAAAGTCAAATGAAAGCTCTTTTTTCATTATACTAGAGCAAATTGTTCCCAAATTAATTTAATCTGAAAATACAACGTATGATGATGATTGTGGCGTTGGCAACAGGAGCTAAAATTTTTCAGCTCATCTACTTTCTACTTGTGGCGTTGGCAACAAGGAAGAAGAGGATTAGTAAATATAAATTGTACAAATGATATGGAGCAACGTATGAAATGGAGCAACGTAAATGTTGTGGTTTCTATTTAATCTTTCTGGAGTTCAAGCATCGGATATGAATAATCTATGATCGTTTTTAAATGTTGAAGCAGATATGGTAAACATGCATTTATATCAATATATTGTACAGGAAAATCTCGCAGTTTTTTAGTGATGAAGCTGTATGTTTATTCACCATCGCTAAATGATGATCTCGTGTCCACTTTACAAAGAAAGATGGGGTGCAGTAGCTTCTGACGGTATAACACCCGAAGGCAGAAGTCTGACTTCTAGCTCATATGAGGATGACATACACACGTTCGCTTACAAAGCCCCTTTTTACAAGGGGCCCCATTCACAGAGCTCACAGATAGTGTACTGAAGAACAGACATGCCCAAACCGGGACTCGAACCCGGGACGAACAGATCACTAGGAAGACAACGTATATCTAAATGAAATCATCGTATCCCAGAATAAACTTTGTAACTACAAATAGATAATATAATGACAAATTTACAAAAAATTAAAGCATTTTATTTTTTGTAACATTATATATACCAGCAGGTGACCGAGCACCGCTCGGAGAAAACAGGTATCGAAGCTAACTCGAATATTTAAATTTTCAATGGTGATTTATCAAAACAATACATGCCGTATTTAGTAAAAATATCAAAGTTATCCTTAATTTTTTCTGATAAATGTTGAAATGTCGGAAATGTGGGGCGATTTTCGACTTGGCAACCATTCCTCGTATTATAGTATAATATAAAATTAAAACTTAAGCTCCAAGCATGCGTTACGAGTAAAAGGGAAAAAATTATCTTATTAATATGTTGCCATCAGATTGACAAAAACTCAAATTTAAAAAAAATAAATTATTATTGCGCATTAAACATATAAAAATGCAATTTTCATCACGTGTCTGCATGAAATGAAAAAAAAATATATATATGAATATTGATATAGATGGCATATTGGCTATAGATGGCAGCACGTTACCACTTGAAAATTTAAGTAGCCATTATGGCGAACTAATAAAGTTTGAAAATATCCTATCTGTAACTCCGAACTAGCGCTTCCGTAGCGCTTCAAAACCGGCGCCAATCGATTCCTCGTGGCCAAAAACCCCAGACCCCCAAGTTTACCGGAGTTTATTAATTCTGGGGCGATTTTCGACTTGACAACCATTCCTCGTATTATAGTATAAGATTTATATATCAAACAAATAAGGACATTTAAATAATTATGTGCTTACTTAGGGAAATGTAAATAATACAGATTGGTGTTATCAAGGATGTTTTATATTATGCATACAAAAAAGTAACAAAATCTCATCAGTGAAAAAAAATACCAATAAAGAAAATTCGTCCTTTTTTTCTTAAAAAATATTATCTACTTTAAAGACTATGCAATGAAAATGTAACTTTATGCTTTCCGAATATAAACGATTAAATTTAGGCATTACTGTAAATTTCCTGGTTAATGTAAAAATTATTAACACTCATGCAAATCGATATCCGAAAAAAAAGAAACTCCTGAAAAGGAGGAATTTTTCTGAACGAGTGGAACTAAATACCTTTCAAAACAAAATTTTAAAAAATAAAATAGAGCACGTATTGAATTACCCGCTCTGATTATCGCATAAACATGCACGCGGTAAGGATTTAAGATAAGATTTTTTTGAATTAACAAAGAAGGTAGCTAACTGCACGTGTCTATTCAGGCAAAAAATACAAAAAGGACATTTAAGAAAGATTTCTGTAGAATTTTGGTGAAAAGAAAATTGCGGAAATAAATTTCTTCATTGAAAATTTCTAATGCTCGCATTGTATGAATTAAAAATATATTTTGTGCATTTGGAAATTATTTCACCATTATGTCATTTCCATTAGATAAATTTGATTTTTTTAATCATTCACCGAAAATTACGTATAAATGACGCATCTTATTTATTTCAAGATTAGAGTCTAAAAGCAGATTTAAAGCTCTTACATTTTTTAGGATTGTTTTATTGGCTTTCTATATTAAAATAACATGTGTGCACATAATATTAATATAACGTTGGTGCAAGATTTCAGCTTCCATTAGAAGAACTAAACTGTAGATAGAATAAAAAAATATTGATGACAATGTTTTAGTGATTTTAAGAATATTTATAGATATTAGTATAATTATTACACAGAGTGTTTACAAATTAGTTGAGAAAAAAGAATGATTTATTAAATGATATTTACAAAAAACCCCCTTATTGTTATAAGATTGTAAAATAGTCCAAGTTCACCATTATCACAAATGTTTGATAAGTCTTTATTACTCCGCAAATATCCCATCGGTAAATCATTTCCTGCCATGGTTTTCTCTGCATGTTTCAGGCAATCAAATTAATTGCAATTAAAATTATTTATATTAGTTCAGTAATGGAAGTAGTAAATTACGTAGTGTACATTATATCCTTTACAAAACTCCATACATAGAAAAAGTGAAAGGTCTGATGATAACGGTGGCCATTGAATAACAGCTCCACGTTCAATCCATACTGATTCTACGCCACAACAGTATATTTTTTCAGGGCTTTATCTTGTATTCTTGAGCTAAATTTCAGCTTACTTGCACATCAGAATGTTTTCATGAAACCAAAGGAATCATTCAACTTTTTTATCACCACAGTTGTCGTCGTTAATCGTAACGCCGACAAAGGAATGATTACCACTCTCTAAAAGATAGCACCAGTTATGAAACCTAAGGTCATAACTGGTGAAAGGATATAAATGTGCTTATCTATAAGTAAAGGATAATAATTGCTATCTATGAGTAACCTTAGAATACAGTATTACAATTAGCCTGATTTTGAAATGGTTAATTTCTCTTTATATTGCTGAAGTTAACTTACGAAATTGGCCAACTAGCAAACTTACAAATTGGCAAATTGCCAACGCTTTGTATACTTTCAATTTATATTGTTACGTTTATTTATCAACGGCTCTTGTTTTTAAAGGTACCTCAACTTTTAACTTCTTACTTTAAGCAAAAAGTTTGGTGGCACACTAAGATTATGTTAAGAAGGATTTAAATTAATTTTCACAATGATTAAATGACGATAAGGAGGAGGAAACGGAGGACGAGACAGCATTATTTTCTTCATTTCTATTGCAGATTTAGTTTGAAGTATATTCAGTAATACTGTATATTTTCAAAGTAATTGAGTCCCAAAACTTAAGAATTTGCAATCATGGATATGAAACCTTACCATCTGAATGGAAGATGCTCTTAAACGTTTGTACCACACCAAAAATAGAATTTCAATCACCGACAGTGGAATAAATGGTGAAAGATGCTCTTAAACGTTTGTGCCACATCAAAAGGAGAATTCCAACTATCGACCGTGGAATAATTGCTGTAAAATCCTCTTAAACACTTGTACTACACCAAAATGAGAATTTCAATCACCAACAGTAGAGTAAATGGGGAAAGATGCTCTTAAACGTTTGTACCAAACCGAGGTGAGAATTTCAACCACCGACAATAGAATAAATGGGGAAATATCCTCTTAAACGCTTGTACCACACTAAAATAAGAATTTCAATAACCGACAGTAGAATAAATGGTGAAAGATGCTTTTAAATGTTTGTACCACACCAAAAGGGGAATTTCAATCACTGACAGTGGAATAAAGGAGAAATATACTCTTAAACATTTGTACTACACCAAAATGAGAATTTCAATCACAGACAGTAAAATAAAAGGTGAAAGATGCCCTTAAACGTTTGTAACACACCAAAATGAGCATTTCAATCACCGACAGTATAATAAATGGGGGAGAGATGCTCTTAAATGCTTGTACCACACCAAAATGAGAATTTCAATCACCGACAGTGGAATAAATGGTGAAAGATGCTCTTAAACGTTTGTGCCACACCAAAATGAGAATTTCAATCACCGACAGCAGAATAAACGTTGAAAGATGCTCTTAAACGTTTGTACCACATCAAAATGATAATTTGAGAGACACGATACCAAATGAGAAATACGATAATAAAACTTACCACTTAGCAAATAGTTACCCTTCACCTTTTATAGCACACCAAAGCGAATCCATTTGATTATCATCAATATAATGGTATGCATACATCGTAGGCATTCCGTGGAATTAGTTCTCTCACAGAGGACCTCCAATCATGAAGTCGTGATATGATCACTTGACCGCTCGATCTTTCACCTTCCTTAACACGCCCAAATGTGATCATTTAATTACAAAAATGTGATAAATGTGGGTGAGGTAGATAGCCAGGGTATTCGATACATTATCTACGTTACGTCGATCACAAAGATGAGGTATTATCGCTTGAGCCTTTAAGTTTCTACGGCACACAAAGACCAGAGCGTTTACCTCTTTAAATTGCGTTATAGTAAACTTCTTTCACTTTTAATAAATGTGTAGTTGAATTTTAATCCCCTGAGAATATAATATTTTATATCTGAGTAATTTTTCTCGCATTTAATTTTCCCGTAAGAGGATGAAACAAACCCAGGTTAAAGGTTTTCCAGATACTATACTGGGACCCTTGAAGTCGTTTGTTATTTATATTCAGAGAATAAAATTGGTTACTTTGATCCTTTTCTTTAACCGCCGGTAATATATGTATCCATATTTGTAATGAAAGATTTTTCGTAAAATTAGAGCTCAAATTTGTTATGCGTTTATAACACTTTGATGCATGCATTTCTCGTTAAATAATTCAAAATAAAGCTAGTCATATAAGAATTGAATTTGTTATTGTATTCCAAATCGATTGAGAACTTATTTTTCTTCTTTATCCGGAAAATTACTTATCGTATCTTAAAAGAATTTTTGCAGCTAACATTTATTTAGAAATTAAGTTTTTTTTCATTACAAATAAAAAGAAATTTTCAACATTTGAAAAACGCATAGTTATTCTTAAGACAATTTTATTTATTTTAATGGGATTATTGTAAAAAAATAAGAAACATTCGAATATTCATTAAAATAATTTTGATGTAAGATGAAAAAATAATAATAAATTTATTTTTTAAAAAAGTTTTAAAGGTGGTAAAACAAATGCTGTCACATCGCCCATCAAGGAAATACTATTCGACAATATCGTCTCTTTAATCGGATTTTAAGCTATGATTGATATGATCAAAGCCGATTATAAATAGTCTCTGAAACTTAAGTAAGAAACGGCTATCATTAAACATACATAAATTTCGATATATTTCAAAATTATTATTTTAAATGAATTGGAAAATTATTATTTAATGAAAAGTGAAAGCATTTGATCAGCATGAGTAATGAAATTAATTCAATTTAATTATAAATAATTGGAAATTTTTCAACACTAGAATTTGTATTGAAGAGCATAAAAGTAATATTTTGCTCCAATTTGAAATTATATAAAATCATTTTTTATTTGAATTGTGAAAAATCTCCTTTCGTTCTATATATTCTCCAAATTATTTTAACAGTCTATACATATATATACTTATATCCTTTGATATATCAAGAATTACCTAATAAAATTTTTCATACAGTTTATAATGGAAAAATATTACTATATGTATTTTGACAAATGTACAAAAAATCTAACAATTTATATTAGAAGGAATCTGCAATAATATTTGCAGGGATGCTTACTGTAACATTCATTTTTAAAAAATAAAGGTATGTTATTCTTTCCAAAAAATTTTCCTCTACTTATTTTTTGCTTTTTATTTTGAAGGATCAAAGCTAGCAGATATCAAAAGAGATACTATTTATTTCAATTATTGGTGTTCTGGAAGGAAGAAATATCATAATACCTTCTTTTAAAATTGTTTTTCGGTAAATATAAAAGGATAAACATAGATGTTTCATTAAAAATAGAACTGCATTCGAATCTTGGGGAAGCTTTGTATTCTATATGTATTTTGTAAAAAATTCATAATATTTTAAGACAGATGTTAGAAAAAAATTATATAAATTATATCAATTAATTCTCCCTATGTTTTTAAACAAAGCATAAACATATATGAAAAATTAAAATATTTTTTCCTTTTGTCTAAGGGGTAATGGTAGTTTTAATTTAATTTAATAATAATCGATTTGTTCTATTAAAAAGTTAGGAATTACGTTAAAGTCAATTAATTAGACATTATTGACAATAACCCTGATTGATTTTGAAATAACAGGCCTTTTTTATACAAAATGCATTCCTTATTTCAATCACGACAACATAATTTCATAACTAAAACCAGCGTGAGTGGTCTCCTCATAATTTTCTCGCATACTCTGTTATAAACTTGTCATAGCAGAGAACGCCTCGCATGTCATTGGCGTATAATACTTGCAAAATATTAATTTTTAAAGTGAATTTAGTATTTTTGAGGAACCTATCTTGCCATTCTTGACAGGTTATTTAGTAATGCGTCAATAGTACCCTTGGCATCCGTCGATAGTACCTAGAAATCGAAATTGTGTTCTAGAAAATATTTTCGCAATTCATTGAGAAGAACATTTTACACAGAACTAGACTTTCTGTCACAAATTTTCAAAACACATTTGAAATAATTATGCTATCGGTTTTTGACTTATTTCTGAAACTTCAAACCGATACACTATCAAAATTCAGCAAGTATCTTAACTATATATTATATTATATATATACCTAATTTAATCTATCTAGCCCACTTCCTTTTGTAATTATCGCGTTGGATTAAATTCGAACAGCCGGACTTCCTCGGAATAAATTTTACTCAAAATTTAAAGGAATCTGCAAATTTGGTATAAGTACAGCATACCAATTTTCAGATATTTGGGTGAAAGAGGCTTAGAGATACATTTGTCATAGACAGAGAAACAGACAGACATTTTCCAAAAATATGATTTTTGAACTTCGCGATGTCCTAAACGTTAAGATTAATCAAAATATTCGAATTAGAGTTTTTTAACGGTTACTATAATTTCTCTACATTCCGAAAATAAAAACATAGACCTTTTTTTTTATCCCATTTCAAACCAAGTGAATCTTAGAACTAAGAAGAAGTTCAGTTTGCATGCTGCTCTAAGACAATATCTGAAGAGAATTATATTTTCTAGATCATAACTCTTTTTCTTTTGAGAATCTCCAAAAATTTAATAAATAAGAGGAATAAAAACGCGTAGTAAAATAAAGCGTTGTAGTCTCCTTAGTGGATTGTCCTTAATACTCATTAAATGTTTCTTTCATTTCATCTAGCTGAATGAAACTGATTGAAAACACCGTTTAGTATCTAAAAAAAACTTTCGCAATTTCATAATAGTTGAAGAATTTAGTCAAAGCGATTTGAAATTCTCTACAGTAGAATACATCGTTGGAATGACTAGTTTTATCCTAACATTTGTCATTGAAATAATTTACTTTGAAACACAACTTTTGTGTCACGTAAAATTGCTAAAGAATTTAATATTTAATTTGAGATGTGATGAAAGCCATTCCAGATGTCCGTCGTAAGAAATAAACAATTAAACTTCTAACAAGGCAAAAAAAAATTTCAAATCATTCGAAAATACAAATCAAAGCATACATACACAGGATAGTTATATTAATCAATTGATTCATATTAAAAACGAACAACGGTTTTATGTAGAATAAACATATTAAATAAAATATCATTCTTACATAGATTTAGTGAAAGAAATGATTGATATTCTTCTTCAGCAAATAGAAAAAAGTTTGATTTTCTCTTATCCTACATGTTTATGTTTCACTTCCGACAGATTGAAATATTTAATCTAAAAGATGTAAAATTCTAATTAGTAGAATATGACGACCAGATTAGATAGAGTTATCAAATTATTCATGCTGAGAATAAACAACTCTTTCACAGGAAACGAACTTTTTAAACGATTAAAATTCATTCTTCACCACAAAACATGACGAAAGTATGGATAGAATAGCTAGTTTCAATGCGGATTCTTCCATCGAAATCGAACTATTACTTTTCTTGCAAATGATAAACATGTCAAAAAATATAAAATTGTCTTTTCTTAAATTCATTATTATCAATGGATCTAAATATGAATCAAAAACTAGAAATTAGAAATAATATTTGTTTGTTTTAATATATATTTTCATTACTTATACATTCCAAACAAAGTTTTATGCATAATTTATTCGTAGCTAAAGTTAATAGAATAAATCGTTTGCAGTAACCCGCATATTTCAGATGAAATGTAAATATTGGATAAGCAAAATTTGGTACTGAATACATATACATCAGAAATAAAAAAGGAACGGAATATATCTAAAAATCAAATCTGCACAGCTTTATATCCCATCTATTTAAAAAAATCGATGAAATATATTTTCTCTTAATTAGGTTTCTTCATTAAAACAAATACATACATTAATGTGCATTTCAATATTAAAGAAAAGAATCTTAAAAATGGAATTTAGAAAATCGAAAAGCATTTCTAGGACAACGCGAGTCAATTTAATATCTCGTTTTTTTTACATTATTGATTGAAAAAAATTGTTGATACAAAAAAACCAAATAATCCGGGTTTTTTCTTCTTTACACAGAGATAATGAAATGAGTCATAAGTGTATTATAACGGAATGGTAAATACTAGGGTTGTTTATGCTAAATACATATCTAATAGAAAAGCAGTATATATGTTCAAATTTAAGTTAAAGCAAAAAGAAATTTTAATTTATCGACCTAAACCATTACTATGCCTCAATTTTTATTCGAGAATCCTTTTAAAAAATTTTGAAAGCTTTTGAAAAAATACTTTTTTAAAAATAAAGACAAAAAAAATGTAAATATGTGAATAAAAGGAAAAATAAGAATTAATAACTCTGCACGATAATATTTGAATTGATAATATTTGATATCTATTTTCTTAATTTTGAATATAGATTTAAGTACACGCACTGGCCAATGAATTGGAAACCTTTGAGATTTGTATTTGAATGCGCGCTAGAAATGAAATATGCATCTTTTTTTATTATGACGTGAGTTGCACGTGGTTAGAATGCTAGTATAAGTAAGGTGTAAGAATACTTTTTGGGATGAATGTAGTAAAATGTGAAAAACGACAGATCTTTCCCTCCCCGTTTGAAAAAGGGTTTATTTTTGGTGCCCGTTTTACAGATGACTCGATTTGGAAGACGGCAGATCTCACTAGGTTCTTAAAAGCAGTCATATCAAAGATTTTCAAAAGTTGGAATCAGAACCCACAGTCCTTCTCTAGAAGACGTAACTGCGGTTCCAACACAGTTTTCCAATAACATGATCGGCAGTGTCTCCGAAGAATTGTACGGCAGAACAGGGACACAAATCGTCAACCAAGGCTCTTTCCAACATATTTCAGCTCGAATCATATGCAGAGAATTGCAAAAGATAGGAATGCATAGTCGAGTGACTTTGAGAAAACCACTCATTTCTGACCGACACACACTCATTTCTTCTTCGTGATCTTGGCATCCTGGGTTCGAGTCCCATTCAGGGCATGGCTGTTCTTCTGTGTGCTATCTGTGATGTGTATGAATGTGCCCTCCTTTAAAAAGAGGTTGTGCAAGCGAATGTGGTGAGTGTGTAGCTAAGAATTACTCTTGATCATAGTTGACGCTAATTGAAACAAGAGCCGTACCCTCGGCTTAAAATCGCTGAGTGGTCAGCGAGCTTGTCCATGACAAATGCCATTAGAAACAGCAACAACAACAATAACAATAAGTTATTCTCAGAATATAACAACAATAACAATAAGTTATTCTCAGAATATAAAGCCTTATTTCTGAAAGCAAATTCTTTTAAATACACAAATAATAAGCTTTTAAAATACACTGATGCGACAAAAGTCATGGGATGACTGTTAATATCGTGTCGGTCCTCCTTTTGCCCGGCGAAGTGCAACAACTCTACGTGTCATGGAGTCCACAAGACGTTGGAAGTCCTCTGCAGGAATATTGAGCCATGCTGTCTGTATAGACGTCCATAATCGTGAAAGTGTGGATGGTGCAGGAGTTTGGGCACGAAAGGACCTTTCGATGATGTCCCATAAAGGCTCGATGGGATTCATACCGGGCGATCTAGGTGACCAATCATGCGCTGGAACTGTCCGGAATGTTCTTTAACCCTTCAAGCGGCTGGAACGTAGAAAGTCGCTCCAAGGTGTCTCTTGAAAACCGGCAGGAACGTAAAAATCATCTCCAACGTGTCGCTTTAAAACCGCCAGGAACGTAGAAATTCTCCTTCCGCAAATATCTCTTAACACGGCTACCCCGTAGAAAGTCGCCATTGCTTTCCCCCCTTAAGGGTAATAAACAAGGTGGGGGATCGGCTTGTTAGAGGTCATTTTCTGGTTTCCGCTGGCAGTTAGAATGCGGGTGGTCCCTCCAATTAGTGGAATAGGAAAGCACTCCTGAGGATAGGATATCACTTTCTTGTAAAAATTCGCGATAACAGGGCCGATTGGTGATATGATCTGTATACTTCATTCTTTCTTTCAATATTTCATTTCGAATCCAAGAGAAAACTATTATACTTATTAAAGATAGGGAAACCCTCATATATACATGTCATAATTATGTATAATAATTTATACAAAAAAAAGCGAGTTTTCAAAGGCGGGTTTGGATTTTCTGTACTTGTCTGATGAAATATTAAAAAATCACTTTTGAACTGTTTATAATACTTTTATTAATTTTAAAAAAACCTTATATATTTATTTATAAAAAAACCTTATCAATTTATTTTCATCCTAATTAATAAGCGACAAAAATATTTATTAATAAATGTTATTGTAACTATAGCTTAAACTTTGTATGTAGATTTTGGTTAAGCATTTACTACGCAAGGGAAGACAAATTTGAAAATTTTTGGATATTATTTTTTATTTATTTTTGACTTTTTAAACTTAACTTTAGTAAAAGTGTTGTTAATTCTTTTTATAAACGCTTTTATTTAATGTACCTAGATAAATATAGTTCTTCTTCTTTTTTTTACTGTTTATTATTATTTTTTTTACTAAGTTAATGCATGTGTTATTTACTACTTTCCGCAAATCATATTTTTCTTTCTTTTCGGGGGGGGGGACAGATAAAAAAAACACAGTTTCTTTTAAAAATATAAAAAAAAAATTTGGGGGAAATTATATATATTTATAATATAAAGAAAAGAATTAAAAAAAAACGATACGAAATATTTTTATTTTTATAAAAAATTATAAATATAAAAGTATTTTTTTAATTATATATGTCAAATATACAATTCTATTATAAATATATATTTGAAATCTCTATAAAAAATCAAACCAAATTCATATGAGAGGAAGTTTTGTGTCTTGTGATGGACTACTAAAAGTATAAATGAAAAAAAAAATATACATAGAAATAATACGGATTATTAAAAATGTTTAGTATATGAAAGAAATATATATATATATCTTTACATATAATAAAGCACAATGTGTGTGTGTGTGTTGGCGCTGTACAAGACAGACCGTTCGACCAACAGCTACCAAATTTGGTACATGTATACCTAGGGTGCCGGGAATGTGCACCTCGGAGCCCCCTTTTTTTTATTTTTTGCTAAAATTTTAATTAATTAAAAAATAAGCAAAATTTTGAAGGTTTTCGCTATAACTTCCGAAAATATTACAGTACAAAATTGATTTTTGCATTAAGTTAAAGCTAAAAAAATAGCTTTTCAATGATACTGATGTTTTGACCTATAAATTAAAACTTTATTTTTAATGAATTTTTAAACATTCAATTTAATCGTGTGTTTTTTCAACAATTTATTTCGCATGAAATAAAAATAAAATTTTATCTTCTAGAGGATATAAAAAAGTCAGCTTATAATAATATGTTGCCAATACATTTCAGAAATTCTGATTAAAAAAATAAGTTAATTACTACCAAAAATAAAACAGAAAAATATAACTTTCATCACGTGATTATATGAAATGAAATAAATAGGAAATGTCATATTTTTTAAACAATAAATGCAAGAAAAAAATTTCTTGATCGTTTGTAATATCAAAATTAATAATTCAATTAAAGAATTAAAATGAATAAAAATACATAATAAAAATATATTATAAAAGTGTGACAGTTAAAACAGAAAAAGAATTTTTAGAAAAGCACCAAATGATAATCTTCTGAGAGCGATATTATTTATTAAAAAGTAAGAAATCTTAAACGAACTGAAGATGACGTCATTTCAAAGAAAAGATGAACAAAAAGCAATTGATAATAAGTAGAAATAAAATATTTTTGAATTCGGGATTTTTTAAAATTTTTTCAAACAATAAGACATGTTTTGAATTGTTACTTTTACTTATGTGAAGGAGATATATTGTGCAAATCAAAGAATTCGCCTTCGTGATTGTAAATTATCGCCACATTTTAATGAATCATGCGAAATAAAAATGCTTCTGCTTTCAACGTTAAGCATACGCAATATTAAAGCTATACTGATAAAATCAAGTCAGTTATTTGAAAACGCATCTTCTTTCAAAAAAGCATACGTAAAAATTAATAATGCAAAATTTGTAAAATCAGATAAAAATTTTATTTACCCTATATTTCGGAGATATCAAAATTTTCTAACCAAAACAATATCATGTTCTCACGTGAGAAAAAAATAAATCAACTATCATTCGAAATTAAACATATAAAAATATCATTTTCAGCACGTGTCTGCATAAAATGAAACAAATATGAAACATGATATTTTTGGAAAATAAATGGATGGAAACGTTTTCTCTGATATTTTACTATACATATATTACTAATCCAATTAAACAGTTTTATTTAAGGAAAATATGGCTTAACATCAACAAGGTATCTTCTGTAATCGGAGCCCAACAGCTAATTTCTTAATTTTTTGGGAGAGACATACATCTCTTAACAAATGGTCTAAGTGAAATATAAAATTAGCAGATTGAGAGAAAAAATGGTGAGGAATTACGACTTTTAAATTTTTACATATATCATCTGCTCTGTGAATCATATTTAACAAAATATTCTAGAGACAATAAGTCTTCCTTAAAATAAAAAAAGTAGCACTCCAATCAACTAAATCAATCATCCAAGCTGATAAATCTATGAAAATTCCAATATAACTATTCGATAAAAATTGGCGATTTTAGATTACTTTATCAAGAATTCAAAGAAGCCAATCATGGTTACTGTAGAATAATTGGTCTATATTATGATAATGATGATTGTTCTAAACTTGCAATAACTGATTGTTCTAAACTGAATAAATCAACCAGATCTGAAGAAGACAGAAATGCTTATTTATTTATTTAGAAGTTGAAATATTAAGAATATTTTACAAATATGAATATATAAGACCAAAGGAACTGAAATCATAATTTTTTGAAATATATTTATAAACCTAAAAAAATATTATTGAGAGCATTTATGTACATCTAAAAATAAAATTAAAAACTGAAGGTTTCAATTAACCTGGGAAATTTTTGCTGAATAATTCCTTGAGATCTTATAAATTATATATAAAAAAAGTTATAATGTTTCAATTTCTGTAATGAACATAAAACTTCAATGTCAGACTATTCTGCTTTCTGTTCTCAGTTTTATTTAAAGACATGCTTGGATTGAATGAAGAGGTCTTTATGTTAAATGAAGTTTCATCATTTCCATGTTAATTCAAAACTGAGTTTTACGGGCGCTGATAGAAAATTAGAGAGAAAGAGGCAGAGTTCAAAGATCAGGACTTCTTAAGGCCTACATAATAGTATAAGTGAATTATATGACTATCTAAATTTGAAGCTTAAAAATATTTTTCTGAAAAACTGATTATGAGACCAAGTTAAAATTCATCGAACCCTTTTGTCGGAATTAATATTGACGAACCGGCTGGTTGCCAAATGCGGCTAGTTTATAATAAATGGAAAATTATTATATAAACATTTATTTGTATTCAACAAAATTCTATTATTGAATTTCATATTGCTTTGAAGAATGAAATTAATAAATGTCCACTTATAATTAATAATAATGAATAATATAAATAATAATTAATTATAATAATTATTAATAATGAATAATATTATTAATAATAATTAATAACAATGAATAATATAATTAATAATGAATAAATGTTTAATTACAATTAATACTTTGCATTAAAACAAAGTTAGTCTTAGCTATTAATGAAATTAAACAAATGCATTAAAGGCTGAATTACATACATTCTATTTGAACATATTACAAGGCTGAGCATTTAGAACTTAGTAATGAGTACTGATTTACATGCATACTTAAAAATTAAAGTAAATGAATGAATGCCATTCCAAATTAAAAATTACTACTTAACAGGTGACACAGTGTTTTTATATATCTGTAACATTGCTGCTGATAATCAGTACCATATAAATATTTTAAAATGTCGTCTTGAAGAAATTTTAAGCCTAATAAAAGAATTCTAGAAAGATTTGCTTAAAATAGATCTTATACTATAGTATCATGTTTCAGCAGATTTGGGGATTATTCCTTGCAGTAAAAGGAAAGCAAAAAGTAGATGTAGTTTTTTTATATCCGTATTTTTCCAATTTAATACTTTCAATGATGGTGTCAAATCGGATTTGTTGAAAAAGGCTTCAACATATTTATTTGTTTCTTCCATAATGTAACTTATTACTGTGTTACGAAAAAAAAAATTCTGAAAAACATCATCGGATCATCTAAGTCCCAAGGAAAATTTTTTACCCATGCACTGATACTAAGAGTCGAAGTAAATTGAAAATTTCGAGGAGCATTGGAAGGTCCTTGCAAGTCAATAGGACACCTACAGCGAGCTGCATTTAAAGTATTATCATCAGATTCACTTTCAGATTTAGAGTATTAATCTTCAGAAGATAAAATTAATTCATCACAGTCGGAATCGTTAGAATTTAAATCCATATTAAGTTCAACAATGTTCGCATAAATATAATGTTAATTAAATTTAGTGCAAGAAATCAATAGTAAATTTCAGTAATATATTAAAAAAGCTGGATTATATATATTTCATTAAGATAATCAACACTTATTTAATTAAAAAATATTCGTAAAGTCTACTCAAGCTCCCTAAGCAGTGCACTTCACTCGAGTTTCTAGACCATTCAAAAAGAAAATTATAGCCAGGAAAAATTAATAACATTTGCAATTAAAATCTAAAAATAAGAATCCTATTGAATGCTTACATAAGTCAAACTGTTATAAAAAATACCAATGAGAAATTAGAATTTGATCATGTGACCAATATGAAAGCAGTGGCAGTTAAAAGTGATAACGGATTTATTTAGAGAGCCCCTTGCCCTCATGTGAAAGAGATTTTTATCATGCCAGAACATGGTATCATTTTTGGGATGAGGTTTTTGGCATCAACAAAAATCCGTAGGCGAAAAATAAAAATTTTATTAGCTGCACGATTGATGTAAAATATACTTCAATTAGATAAATTAATACACAAATTTCCAATTAGTTAATTTATTTTTTAGAGTTACAACGGAAAATTTTTAATTAAAATTTTTACCATGCTTTAAGAATTAATAATTTACGAAAATATTAGCTTTTGAATTTTTAAAAGATATTTGTGAATATTATTTTTGCTTTGATAAAAAAATCATTACAAATGATAAGAAGATTTTAATATCAAGAGAACTCCGGTGATGCATCTATGACTAGACCACCAATAACTTGCTGATTTACCACATCAACATGATTCCCAAACCAGATTTTACCAATTAATTCTATAATGTTAAGATTCACAATCCTCTGTATTATTAAAGTATATATTTTCTTTATATATATATTAATTATGATTTAGCACAATATTCAAATTTTTGTATTGCCATTTTTAAGCCACTTTTCTCCCATCTGAGTTTTATGACTGGAAGAAATGATCATTGAAATGAAAAACTCTGATCATCATTCACAAACTGGCAAAACTATTATAGATTCATTAAAATCTATAATTTGTTGTTTGTTTTATTTTAATTAATGGACTAAAATTTGTAGCAAGTATTTTTATTATTTCAATGAACTAAAAACCTAATTTTTCACTCACGGTTTTTAAACGTTGCTGAATTTATGATTACGTACTCTAGAGTGTTTTTTATTATTATTTTATTGAGCATCCATCTTTTGAAATTAATTTGCAGAGAAATATTGTAAATGAAATTTTTTTAAATTATCCAAACACGATGAACATGGAAGAAACGTTCTGAAAGGGGTAATTCTTAATTGGTCGATACTTGCAGCTAAGTCTCCTTTTTATCTACAAGATTTCACAATTTACGAAGTTTCACAAAAATTCATAATGTTGTAATTTAATAAAATGAGTACAGTTGAAATTTTGATTCCATTGCTGAAGTTAAATGAAGAAAAGGTTTTTAGCAATATTTGTTGGCAGAAAAATGCATGGATTTATGAAAATATTACTGCGCAAACTGCGAGTAATTTTTACAAATAATTGGGACAAGTTTAAGAATGATATAATAAATTGACATTCAAAATATTCACGTACTAAAAATAAGAATGAAATGATAATTTTTAAACGATATAAGCCTTTTTAATAAATGGGTGCTTTATTATTTTTTCTTATTTCAATATTAAAATTAACTTTAAAAACTTATTATCTCAACTTACATCTTAATTATTTCAAAATAAGATAATAAGTCAAAAATATCTAAATTAATAATATTTTAATAAACATATTATTACTAAAATATTTACTTGCTATACATTGACAAAAGATTGTTTTATTAAAAAGAAAACCGAAAAAAAAATATCCACATTTTTATTTTAAAATTTTTGATAACAGCTATATATTTTCCAAAATGAACGTAGTATTTTTAATATTAAGTATTAAAAAATATTAACAAATTTTTTATATTCTATTTTAATCAGTCTATCATATATATCCTTTTATTTTAGTTTCCAATGCCAAATATGCCAGCAAAATGCTTAAAACTAAATATCGGAAAAAAACTAAAGTAAGATTCTCTGTGTGTTGGCAAAAAGAAAGTATTATGTTCGTAATGCAATTTGATGAATGATAATTCCTCTAAATAATTCATTAAACAAATGTTTCTATTTTTTATTTAAATTTATAAAATCATATTGCTGGATTTTTTATTTATTTATTTTTGAACAAATTCTATTTTCTGAAAACATTACAGATTAAAAGAGAAGCTCTTAGTTCTCAGAGCGAAAACCAAATTCTTATCTGAAAAACCGCATGGTAATTGCCCTGCCCTCAAATTAAAACTTGATTTATCACTCGACACTGTTCACAATCTACCGCTTTTAGGTGAACGTGAAAGTCCAGACCCAGGAAAGTTTACCCCACGGGGTTAATTGCCGGGGGAAAGCAAAACATACCCTGCCGGTTTAGGAACGTTCTGACAATTTCTTTTCTTGTAAATTGTGTTCAACCTTTATTTTGACCGCTGCCGTTTTCAGAACATTCTTACGCCAGACAGCCGACGCTCGATGGGTTAAACCAATCGCGAACAGTTCTGGCCCGGTGACATGGCGCATTGCCATCCATAAAAATCCCCTCGTTGTGTGGGTACGTAAAATCCATGAATGGCTGCAAGTGATCTGCAAGCAGCTGAAAATAACGATTTCCAGTCAATGATCGGTTCAGTTGCACCCGAGGACCGATTCCATGCCCTGTAAAAACAGCCCACACCATTATGCAGCCACCACCAGCTTGAACAGTGCCTTGCTGACAGTTTGGGTCCATGGCTTCGTGGGGTCTGCGCCACACTCGAACTCTATCATCAGCTCGTAACAACTGAAATCGTGACTCATCTGACCACGCCACGGTTTTCCACTGGTCTAGGGACCAGTCGATATGCTCACGAGCCCAGGAGAGTCGCTGCAGGCGATGTCTTGCTGTCAGTAAAGGCACTCGAGTCGGTCTTCTGCTGTCATAGCCCAAGGAAGACAAATTTCACCGCACAGTCCTATCGGACGCGTCCCTCGTACGTCCCACATTGATACCTGCAGTTATTCGACGAAGTGTTGCGTGTCTATTAACATTGACCATTCTACACATACGTCGGCGGTCTCGGTCGTTAAGTGCAGGGGGTCGCCCACTGCGCTGTTCATGATGGGATGTGATGCCTGAAATTTCATACTCTCGGCACACTCTTGATACTGTGGATCTCGGAATGTTGAATTCACTAACGATATCTGCAATGGAATGACCCATGCGTCTAGCTCCAACTAACATTCCACGTTCAAAGTCTGTTAATTCTCGTCGTGCCGCCATAAATCACGAAAAACCTCTTCACATGAATAACTTGAACACAAATGAAAGCTCTGGAAAACGAACCTCGCATTTATACTTTTTCGCTGCGATACTACTGCCATCTGTATATTTGCATATTGCTATCCTATGACTTTTGTCACTTCAGTTTATATATCTTTCCATTTTCCACACCTTGAAAGTATGTAAAAATATTTACAAGTGCACGAATCCTTTGCCATGATTTGAAGAAAAAAAAATCAAATATCTCAGCTATTATCTTACTCTAATGATTTTCTTCAGAATATTCTTTTTTTACCTATGTGATTGATATTAATGATTCTATTAATCATTTTCTGACTATTTATTTTTGATTATGGTCAAGGGTCAATATTAATCTCAAAAATACGAATGAAATTTATTCGTAGTGAATTAGTTTATAACTACGAATAAATCAGAAAAATTTCACTATGACATTTTTAACCCTTTGCACTCCGATGGTGCCTATGACCCACCATTTAAAACTGTGCATCATTTTGACGTTTTATTTATTATCATATCAGAGCATGATATTGTTTTGAGAATGAGGCTTTCTGACGTCAACAAAAATCCGTAGGCAAAAAATAAAAATTTTATTATCTGCACGAGGATCTCAAAAAAAGCAGCTTTTAATAACGCGTTGCCATTGCCTTTACAAAAGCTTCGATTTAAAAAAATAAAGATTACAGCAAATAAAACCTTGAAAAATGTCATTTTTTTCACGTGATTATATGAAATGAAATAAATAGGAAATTTGATGTTTTTTTAAACGATCAATGCGAGACAAAGTTTTTTCAGATCGTTTGCAATACTAAAGTGACTCATTCAATGAAACGATTGAAATGAATAAAAATATAATTTAACTCGCGCGAGCACGTGGTGCTGGGCCGTTCAAGAAGTAATGTTCTGACATGATACATTGAAATATGCATAGCAGATTCCATTTTAATCTTTATTTACTTTTCATATGTAATTGTTAAAAACGCTTACATAATTGTTAAGAGAAGTAGATAAATTTTTCAATGAAATTCGACTTAAAAGAATTATGTATATTTATTTTTCAGGGCAATAAAGAAATCTTTGTAATATGTAAATAATTTTGCATCTAATTCTATAAAATTCCTGAATAATTTTGCATCTAATTCTATAAAAAAATTCTGAATAATTTTGCATCTAATTCTATAAAAATTTTGAACGATTTTGCATCTAATTCTATAAAAATCATGAAAGAAGATTCAGACCTTTATTTCAAGATATCTTCCCTTAGTAACATTTCAGGATTGACGGATCCCTCATTATTATTACAATTCATTCGTTATTGTGTTACGATAATAAAATCGCATATTTAACATCCTCGCAACGCTTCTATATATTTAAAAAATTAACAAAAGCGATAATGTAAAATAATTTAAATATTATAAAATATATATAAAATATATTGCCTATTACGAAAAAAAATGTCAAACCAAATTGGGACCTTTAAATTTTTTAACTAGATTCTGGAGTGATAGAAAACTTTTTTCTAATTATTAAATAAGCTATTAACGGAGTCATTGAGAAAAATCTTGCTTTAATAACTGACTATACCAATCTATCATTTTAATATATATTTCCATCGTTAAAAAAGAGCGTTATTTTGTTATGAAAGCCTTATTGTGCCAATATGTAAGAGTTATCAGATTAACCCATTCACTGCCAACCACGAATATACTCGTGGTTGGCAGGATTTTACCCATTGTCAGCACGAATATATTCGTGATACTTTCAATACATTATAACGTACAACTTGTCAAACTTGCACACTTTTTATGGTCACAAACATATATATAAGAGTGTAAAAACTTGAAAAAAAGCTACAAATAAACTGTAACAGCCAAGCCCAAATTGTATGAGGTTATTCCCATTGCCAACCATAAGTATACTCGTGTTTTATTTTTATATATGTAAATGATTATTTATGACAAAATATGTATATTTATTTTGAAATAATAAAGCTTAGATAAACAATAACACTCAAAACAGAAATGGCACGGGGGATAACCTCTTACAATTTAGGCTCGGCAGCGAATGGATTAAGGTTTCAAAAACTGTCATGAATTATTAACAGATAGAGAAAAAACTATGTCCTAGTCCGAGTACTTGAACAGATAAGTGACAAGAAGTCAAGACACTTCTCTGGATTTCTGTAACATTCTGGGCAATTTATTTCCCTCTTCGGCATCGCAAGTATTTGCTATCTTTCGTTCTCGAGCACCTTCGGAACAATCCTCTAGAGAGGACGGTTAGGTGCGTGTCGATTGGTAGGTGACGTCACAATTCTTTCGTCTGTCTCTTTTGTTAAAAGGTCGGAGGTAAATGCGAGCTTCACAGGTGTTCGAGGGTGCTTTCGTTCTTTCTCTCAACTGCATGTCATCACAAACGTTTAAATGGAGGAAAGTAGGTAAAAAGAAAGAGGAAAGTAAAGCATGGAATTGGTGTACCAAAAAGAATAAAATAATAGAAAGAAAATTATGGTTCTTTTTCGGAAGAGAAGAGCTTCTGTTTGACCCCTGAAGAATTTCTAATCCCTTCTAAAAAGGGGAGTTACCAGAATTATTTTTCAGCTTCAAACCATTGGATTCGAATGTGTTCGTGTAATCGGGTGATTGAGTGGAGAGGCAATTTTATTGGACTTATCGGGTATTGAATTGCGCTCTTTATTTCTTTTCCAATATATTGCCTCTTGTACGCTAGAATTAAAGGGAAAAAATCCTTTGTGTGATTGATTCTACCTATAATCCTCTATTTGTGGCGAGGGAAAAAGCTTTTATTGGTGAAAATGAAATATGTAACTAGAAGATATTCTGTAAGAGGATAAATAAATATATATACATTTGGTTTTTGATGAAATGCCATGGCAATAGTGTTGTCAATAATTTATCACCTCGTTTTGAAATTTTGATTTCAACGGCTTCAATATTTTATTTTTCTAAAATCAGCACATTATGCAAATTTGAAAACATATTCAAAATTATGGAAATATATATTTCTTAATAAAACTGACAAATTTAAAGTATATTTATCTTTTAATAAACAGTTCCAAATATAGTAGGATACATTTTTTTTTTTTGATTTCTTGAAATTTATGCATTGATGCCTGAGTATTGCTATCAAAATCTAGAAAGCACCTTGTCCTGGAATTTTCACCATACAAATTAGTTATGTTCAAGATTGGTAATACTATAAATAAATCTTATGAATTATTTGGAATAGTTACATAAAAATAATGAATTAGATAGATAAACTAATGAAGTTTTTCCTTGCCTTTATCAATATTTTCCCGATTACAGCAATATACAAAGATATAATTTATTAAAAAACGAATACTAGATATACATGTTGAGAGTTGCACAAATTTATTTAAAGATACAGAAACAAGATATATATATATAAAAATTATAAGTCAATTACTACTAACGACGACAAAGATTTTTTTAAAATTTTTATTAGATTTTTTATTACTACAATTATTGTTATTGTCCTCGTGTTCCGCTTTACAACGGGAGGGTGCGGTCCCCTTTGTGACCACAACAGATTTGGCGTCCATCACACACACAGAGACACATATACACAGGCTTCGGTTAGTGGGTTCGAACTCGCAGCACAAGGGATGTGAATCCCACACCATACCAATCAGGCTATCTCGGCCTAAGAATTGTTCTTACTATAAATTAATGATCTGAAAATCATACTAGCATTAAATTTTCAATGCCACTTGAAGATTCACTGCTAATTGAGGCAGCGTAAAATGCGTGAATTGTCTACGCCACTTTGGCAAACGCAATACTGATAAGAAATTTTAACTTTTCTTTATTCTGTATTAGCTTAATTCAAAAGTACTACAAAATGAATCCAAAAAATTGATTCATTAACAATGTTTAGTTTTAAATGCATCAAACATAAAAAAAGAAACAGAATCGTTTAAAACAATCGGCCGAAAACATGTTCAATTCGTTATTTATTTGGCAATGGGGAAATACTCGATGGGAAAGGGCGAGAAAATTAGTTTTTTTTAATTATTTAATAAAAAATTAATGCCTTAATGTTAGAAAAAACTGCATTAACATGAAATAACATCCACTACAAGTTTAAAAGAATTATTTTATCATGATTAGATAAATAAAAAGTTTAACCATTTATTAACCATTAAGTAATTATTTATTAACGATTGAAAATTTTGACATTATATATATATATATATATAGGAAGAGTGTGAGATAATGTAGGAACTGAATAAAAACAAAGCTATCAAAGCTATGCAAATCTCATTTTTATTTTTTATTTAAAATGTGTTAAAAAACGTGTAGTGAAATTCGAACATTAACTTTTATCACAGATGCAAAAAATACGTCTTGAATAAAAAAACGCAATGAAAACCTGTTGTTTAAAAACAAGGTGTCTTAATGGAATAAGGCACCAGTAAATTAAGATATGATTAATTTGGATTAAAATAGCACAGAAATCTTATTTTTTCATTAATTAAATATGATTTGCTTTTTTCTGTTCTAACTAAAAACAGAGCAAAACAAAAAAAATATCTTCTTTTCTTAATTTTTTTTCGGAAAACAACATTTCAGAACAAAAAGAAATAATGAAACACTATAATAATTGGCTAGATTTGACGCTGATGCCAAAAGCTGGCTATTTTCTGGTAATGTTTGACGCCGTTTTTAAATGCCGGTCACATTGGTTCATGCATTTGCATCTATCTTAATAAACGGTCGCCATTACAAGATCCTTTTAACCGACGCGTATTATACATATCCTTTTGTGTCTCTTAATACTTCTAAAGTTTTATTCTGAATAATTTGAAAGAACAGAATTTTGGATTAAAAACGCAGGTAAAAAACCAAAAAAGTGTGTTTTTAATCAGTTAGATATCTGAAAATGTTATTGTTTTCAATTCATAAACGGAAGATGCAAATGATTTGAAAACAACGATCTGCTGTAAAGATTCTATCCGATCTTTCTATTTTATAGATTACATAAATGGATGTAGCAGAAAACCTTTAAAAATGATTTCATGGGGCACTTTCTTTTCTTTTGCTTGAAGACCAAATGATCTGTTTTTACTTTGGATCTCATTTCTATAGCCAGACAGCCGAGCACCTTAGGCGAAAGTTGTTTTCCTTAATCCTTTCTAAAACGCTTCCTTCGAGTAAGAAGGTTATCTTTCGCATTGGCTTTTTCCCAATAAATAACATCATTTCCCGAGTGAAAATAGTTTTCTCTTTCCAAACGAGCAAGGTTATAAGAAATAAAAAGGAAATTTAAACGATTGTAAATAAGTAGGGTAGAATTTTTGAAGTTTTCATAGGACTTAATATGTTTCTGCAAATATTATATTTGAAAAACTTTTCCATTTAGAATATGATTTCGAATGAAAATGAAAATCGCGCCCTGATAAATGTAAAATTATTTTTGAATAGACTTCTGAACATTTTTGAAATGTTTTCATGGGAGAATATTTTATAAAAAGTAAGTTTGAAAAAGAACCACTTTTTTATATTGCTTTTTAGAAAAAAGTTTGGTTTTTGAATAGCTGAAGATTGAAACAAAGGTGTTTTTAAACGTTTCAAATATTAATGTATCTAAGTCTCATACGCCAATGTCCATAAATAAAGGAAAATAATAATTTTGTTGAATTCAGAGAAAATACAAACAAAAATATGAAGCTTTTATAACAAAAAAAAAGAAGAAAGAAAGAACAAAGCCATTTTAAAAGAAAGAATTAACCCTTTGAATCGTGAATTTTTGAATTATGGAATTAAAAAAATTGATGAAAATTAACGATATGGGTCGCCAAGAGAACATCAACTTTTAATCTCATCCCCTTTTCACCACGGGTATAGAAACCGGGAAGTCGTGGCAAATGCCACCATCAGGTTTGAAAAAAAAAATGAAAATCAAGAACTTAAAATACCGCGGTGGCAAATGTATCCTGGAGGCCCGAAAGAGTTAAGTGAAGCACAAATTAGTTAATAAATTCAGGCAAATTAATTAAAAATTAAGCCCATATTTATTAATAAATTGAGGTACAGAAAAAGTAAAAACAAAAATGCTTGTTTAGGACAAAAAACAAAAACATAACGCTTGTTTTTAGGAAAAAAGAAAGAACTGAACGATTTAAAGGTGATGAGCATATTAAATAATAAATTAAGGTAAATTTATCATAGAAGAAAATGGAGAATGTGTATTAGTTTTGTATATATTGTTTTAGAGCTGCATTGTTGTCATGTGTATTTTCTTTCACCTGTATAATAAATTGCAATTGAGAATGCAAGTTCATTCGATTAAAAGAATTTGTTTTAAGAAAGTCAAATTCAAACGTTAAAAGAAGTACGTGTATGTAATTAAATCGTAGCAAAAGACTAACTATAAGAAAAAATAGCCGGATCACAGATATTGCAATTTTCAAAATCTTCATTGGTTGTTTCCTCTGATAGTGATCTATGCCTGAAATATCAGCATGAATTAATTTGACGTGATGAGAGATTAAATTTCTTGCACTGTTCTTGCTCATCAATATTCAAGCTTTGCCAAACCTAAAAATTTCGCATTTTTCAAAGAAATGTTCAATGGTAAATTTATTTGGTCATAAAGAATATCTTCAAGCCGCCAAAAATGCTGTCAAGTGAAAAGTGGCTGGACAACATATTTGCTGCGTTTCTCATTTTTCAAAGAAATATTCCATGGAAAATTTATTTGGTCATAAAAAATATCTCCAAGTCTACAAAAATTCTATCATGTTCAAAAGTGGCTGGACAACATAGTTGCTGTGTTTCTCATTTTTCAAAGAAATATTCCATGGACAATTTATTTGGTCATAAAAATATCTCCAAGCCTACAAAAATTCTATCACGTTAAAAGTGGCTGGACAACATATTTGATTGGTAAAGACAACTTTTTTATAATAATGTTCAACCAGAATAAGATCTAAATTACTGAGATGCTGTGATGTCGACTGCTTTAATTTCAAAATGATATTACAAAATATTCTTAAATATGACTTTGTAAAGGATTGGATAATGCTATTTGTTACAAGCACATATCACATCTGTTTGGATGAGTTTAAATAAAGAAAGAAAAATGATGACTTTCAGTGATAAATATCTTTTTTAAAGCATTCTTCCACAATGATTGCGCAGTCATAACTTGCTATTTCTTACTTAAAGAAAAACACTTTTGCTCTTTCATTTCAGAAAGATGGTAGTGTAATTGTAGATTGATATCCAATAAATATGACTTTGTGATGGACGTCGAAGTGAAGATCCATCCGTCTTTGTGAAGATCCAAGAAGCTCCTGCATCTAATTAATAAATCCATAGCACAATAGTGGTGGTCCAAAGCCATTTACTTGGTTATAACAGTTTCTTATTCTTTTTCAGACGACTTAAATGAGATTGCAGAAGAAACTTGCAGTAATTAGAAAACATCAAATTAGTCGTTTGTTATTGTTCCCAATGAAAAGGTTTTCTGTATGAGGCTGACATGGGGAATGACGGGAATGAAGCGGCGGACAAACTAGCCAAAACAGCAGCCAGTGCGAATGAAGATCTGAATTTAATGAAGCTTCCAAGATCTCATCTGAAGAACATCCTCCAAACCAATATGATGACAAGATGGCGAAAGGAATGGGAAGAAGGCGAAACAGGTCGTTCCACACATAACATAATACCAAAAGTTTCTCTCTACGCTGCCAACTGGAAAAGAACGAATGTCCTTTTCTTCAATGGGCACGGCCCATTCCCGACTTACCTATACAGATTCCATCTTGCCAACTCTCCTTGCTGTAGCTGTGGGGACTTAGGATCTCCAATTCACTATGCCACAGAATGCCTACTCACTCTCTCATGGCACACGAGAAAGCCAGAAAGAAGTCTCGAAGAAGAATGGAACAGGAGAGTTGCTTCAAATACCCTTTCACGCGGCAAAATCCACTCCATAGTAAACAATATTCATAAATACCAAGACCTTTTCAAGACCTACAATAGTTGAGACCAGAATTCCCCTTGCGATAATCAACCAAAATGATAACTTCAAAAGTCCCTCAAAAGTGTAGATTCCCTCCCCTGTTCTCTTTCTCCCATCTTGTGCTCATCCAACTGGTTAGATAACTTAGAGTTATAGGCACCGGGGGCACAGGATGGCGTTATGTTATGTATGAGGCTGACTAGCCAAGAAGTCAGCGGTAATAACTAGGTTCATGCAATCCAAATTAGAACACATCCGAAATGCCCGATGATGATAAAATACAGACCAAGCAATCCATCAGAATTTAATATGCCTCTAAATTTTAAACTCATGGATGGCAACAACTATTCGGATAGATCCACAGCATTATTTGGCGTATTTCATCAATTATTCTTGTGGGGTGATGGAAACCTGGAAATAAAGAACAGTATTTCCTTCGTTCTTGTTAGAAATTCAGCCATAATTAAATATTTAATTACATGTACTTCCCTGCGTCTGGAATATTTCCATCTGTTTTTAACTATATTTTAACCAACCAGCCTTGCTAGTATATTTTATGCGGCTTTTCTATAATTTAATTACTAAATATTACAATAGCAAGCTAATTTTAGACAAAAAGCCTCACAGCAGAGATTTTCTTTACATATTTCCAAATAACTCGTTCCGTTCCAAAGTATTAGGTACATAATCTAGTGGCTTATTTCAGTTGAAACACAAGCATGTTTTTTGAGAAGTCATATGGATTTCTATTTCATCTAATATTTCTGCATTTATTTTTTTTTGACATAAATATCCTTAGATTTTATAAATGAGAATATTATTTACCCATGATCTCCTTTAAAGATAGCTCTAAAAATATAATTCAAAATGTATAATTTTTTTTTATTAAATAAAAACTAGTTATGCGTAAAAAACTTAAAAGAAACACTGGATGCTTTTAAAAATCGCACACGCGCGCGTGTGTGCGTGTGTGTGTGTGTTTTACTGAAATAACATTTTTTAACCTAGGTTGGAAGAGATTTTAACACTTGTTTTTCATATTACTTGTTTTACTTATATATTTATATTAATTAGTTTTTACTTTTTCAGTTGATTAATATAGGTGTCTTTCCTGGAAAATGTACAATTTACAGACACGCACAAAGCATATTTTTAAAAATAATTATTTGAGCAGTTATATATCTACTCTCATGCTGACAATGTTTTATAGCTGCATTTCGGATCCACTATCATCAGAGCAAAATTGAGTGTAAGTTCAAATTTATAATTAAGGATAGATTAACTGTAAAATGAATACTGTAACATAGCATATTGTTTCGAAGAACATGATAAATTAAGCGCATTCATTACTTTTTTTTTTTCATTTAAATGATCAGTTTACATGTGAATAAGATTGAAAACGTTTCGTGGATAGTCAATATATGATTCGTATCTAAATATTTTCTCTGAAAAAGAAATACAATTTTAGAAAAAGAAGAGAAAAAACCCGATAAAGCTAATCCTGGTTTTCGGATATTTTATACGCGGTGAGAAGATACTTCGGAAAAGATATACGAACTTTTGAAAGAAATATAATATTTGAAGAAAAGCAAATAGAAGTACGGATCATTTGTGCTTTAGAGAATCTGTGTTTTCTGAAAAAATTTCAAAAAAGACGAACCAACTTTGAAATACTTGTAATTCCTTAATTCTATTAAAGTTTTGATCCTGAAGGAAAAAAAAATAGGATTTCGTAATTGAAAGATTTAATATCCTTTCAAAACATTTCTTTCTGATCTTTTCTTTCCAAGATACATTTTTGATTAAAGTTTTAATCTGTCGTTTCAAATTTATGATATTAGAAAAACTACCAAACGAATTATTAATTGTTTGATTTCGTCATTCGTATAAAAAAAATCTCAAATATTATGGGTCATAAAAATGCATAAATAATAGCAAAAATACTTTGGATGTCCTTTGAAAGAACAACTAATGGTTACAATGGACAAATAATGGTTTTTTAAATCTTTAACTGATAATAAGATCATATCACAGAAAAATTGCTATTTGTTAGGCTAGTAATACAGTAAAACATCTATTCACTCTTTACAAGAATACCAATATTGTATAACGCAAGATTTTGCATTACAATACATTAAATTTGTAGTAAATAAAAAAAGTTTCACTTGCTAGAATTTGTATTTATAAGTAGCATTTTATATATGATAATTTCATGTTCAAAATACATATAACATTTAAATTTAAAAACTATTTATAAGCTCTGTTTCGATAGAAATACTTTTACTAGTTTGCAATTTATATGTTTTTTAATAATAAATTTTTAATTAGAGCAATTTTTTTTATTTAAAGAGTAGGAGTTTGGTTGAGTTTACAGGCGCTAAAACCATTTATGATTATATAGCGCCAATTATATGGTATATGGAGACACATGATCCATTAAAAGGCTCCAGGTCACATTTTAAGAGGTTAATCAAAACCACTTCTAAATGACTCATATATTCTATTCTAGATAAAAATAAATAAATAAATAAATACACGCTTTTATAGATTTGAAGCTTTAAAAGAGAAAGAAAAGTATTTAAATAAGAAAAGCGAGGTTGTGATATTCTAAAATATTTTGATGTAAACACATTTAATCATCAGGAATTTAACTCTAAGAAAATTAGAACTGAAATAAAAAATACATTCTATTACAGATATCAACCTGGGAAATTATATTGTTGTAATAACATAAGCAAAAACTGTTTATAAAACTGATTTTATTATCTTTAAGATGATATACTGCTGTTTTGGGGAAAGAGAAGTGGATTAACAAAAAAGTTTACGACTTAAAAAACGAACTTTTCTTTAGAGGTGTAAAGCTAATCGAAATATTCTTTATAAATAAGTTCAATGAATGTAAATAACATTAATGTAAATTATAAATAAATTTTGTGCTGTAAAATTTAAAAAGTAAAAAAAAATGTACAAATTAAAAGTTTTTTTTAATCTGATAATTGATAGTGTTACTATTTATTGAAGAGCTCCCCCTCCCCCCAAAAAAGAAAAAAAACTTAAATATTACAATTCGTTTTATTATAGTAGCTTGTCAGACTTTTACTCCAAATGAATTAATTTTATTTAGTTTTTATTTAAGTAAATTTACAATTAGTTTAAAAAGAAGTATCTTAATATATAGGATGTACTTTATTTGCTTTTATAAGAATTAAAAACGTAAAAAAGGATAGAAAAATATGCAAAAAATATTCAATATCGCAATATATGTGGATTCAAAAGTTAAGATAAATTTTTATTTCAAGAGATTAATTTACTTGGGATTTTATTTAGATCCTTAAATACTAACCCTTTACACTCTGAAAATAATTAGATTGCAAATATTCACTTAATACAAAGATTTTTTATTGCTATGAAAAATAAATATACATATTTCTTTTAAAACGAATTTCTTTGAAAAATCAATCTAAATCTCTAAAACCATTATGTAGGCGTTTTTAAAAAATAAATCCGAAGAATAAATAAAACGTCAAAATGATGCACAATTTTGAATGGTGAGGCAGAGGCACCATCGGAGTGAAAAGAGTTTTAAAAAGTTTGCATCATCAATTAGCATCAACAACTCATATTACTCACTGAAAGATTTGGAAATAAATTGAAACAGCCATTTGACTAATAACCTCTTTCGTACTCTGTGAACATTTCATTACCATCTCTAATACATTTATTTGTAAACTATACATTAGAAATACATTTGCACAAGATTCAGCAGCTTCATTTTAAAAGCAGATTCACTCTCGATAATCACCAGAATAACAATTCGCTAGTTACAGATCCAGTGAACTGTCTCATTCCTTCCACATGTTTTTTGTTATAGTGGAAGTTGACAACGACACCCAAGTCTGCAGACATTCTTTCGCTTCTGTTTTATGTGAAGGAAAAGCAGCGACAGATCTATAAGGGAGCTGTTCTGCTTTCAAAAAAAGAAGATGGAAATTTCTTCTCTCTAAGAAAGCAATATTGCCCTCCTGGGAAAAGATACGAATCTACGAAGAAGGGAGTAACGTTGTATATAAAATGCTTAAAAATAGTGCCTGACGAATTCATTTGGGAAGTAGCTTCTTTTGAAAACCAGGGTAGATTTTTCTTTCCTTGGAGAAAAGAAACACTGATTTTTTTCTGGAGATAATTATGCTTTTTGATATAGATTAGACTTTGAATAAGCAAACGTGATATTTTATGTAAAATATTTTGTGAAGCAACAGATGTGACGATCCTTAACTATTTGATTCTCATAATAACAATCATAATTTTTCAGAATTTTAAAAAAATAGTTCGATTTTTTTAAAAACATTTTTTTTATTTTCGATGTATAAACTCCTTGTGTACCAACAGATATAAGTCATTTCAACCAATAGATGTAAGTCAGTCATTTCACAAATATACCAATAAGTCAATATACCAATAGATGTAAGTCATTTCACAATTAACAGTAGGATGAATTTCGAAAATAAAGACAGAGGCATAAATGCAAAGACAAAAAAGAAAGGGAAAGCAAATACACAAGTTAAGTACCCAAAAATTTCTCACAAACTAGCAGAAACATACAGTAGATGATATAATACAGTTGAAGAAGTATGATAAAATAAAACAAAACAATCAGAACTTAAATACAAAAGAATATATGCAAATCTTTCTAGACAAACTTACTGAAATAAAGTTTAAATAACACGGGGGAAAATACTATTAATATATGTACAAAAGGAAATATAAGATGATTTATTCTGGATAAATGAGGAGGCCAAGCTATAATGTTCTTTAGAAGACAGTTCCTGAGTTTACATATTTCCTGAATAAATTTAGTGCACTCAAATATCAAGTGCTTGGCATCCTGGACTGCACCACTGTAGCAAAAACACCTATCAGCCCAAGACAAATTGAATCGTTTTAAATACACTTAAAAGATTCCGTGCCTAGTCAGAAACTGAATAAGCTTATAATTTGACACAAAGTAGTGAGTATTTAAACGACTCTGTATGGATAAAAAAAATTCTTTAGTGATCATTAGTAGATGCTTGATATAAAGTATTCCATTCAGATATAACATTATCTTTAGAGACTTTCTTTAAATAAGATTTCGGAAATATTTATCAAAATTTTTTGATGAATCATTATATAGCGTGGGAAAGATTATCAAAACGGGAGGGAAAAAAGAAGACAACTTGAGAAAGCACTTTGAACTTCGATATAATCAGAAAATAATTTGCTGATATAATGTTTTTATAATCATTTTTCAGCTTTTTAATAATCAGATTTTAGTGTCAAAGTGTGGGGAAATAATGGCTTCCACAAATGAAAAGTTTAAAATAAAGTGTTTTTTAATCGTTAAACATTAATCGTTAAAATTGAATCGTTTTAACTTAATCGTTAAAACAAGCAGGTTTTAACGATTAAGGCATTATTTTAATAATTAAAAAATTATATTATATCTAAATGTACGAAAAATATTATAATTAGTAGCTTTACTTCTAATAAATCCATAACAAATAATAAAAATTCGCTTTCTGAAACAAATTCTTTCTATATTAATCAACTACAAGAGCAATTAAAATATATAAATTAAAAAGAAAATATCATTGAGGATTTTAATTCGATCTCAATTGTTGTATTCGAATTTCGAAATGATTGATTAATATAAATGTTAATCAATCCTCCTTCCTTGAGGATATCTGATTATAAGTGGCAGGTTGTAAAACAACTGAAATAAACTTCAAGTACAAACGTCATTAAATCTAAACCGTGTGTACTAAAACCTAACAGTAAGTTAATTATAACTCTAATGCAATGTAAGAAGTTTTAATCGGTGTGCTATTTAACATCAGTATAATCTACCTTCGTATAATCCAAAAGAGAAAAACTTATTCCTCTAGTTATGAGCAGACTCTGATCTGTGTTAGTTCATTGGCACAACACATAAAATTTTTCCCATATGACCTAAACTTGTGAGATATGTATGCAATTTATTTGAATGTAAGAGCTAGATTCTTAGTTTGAAAAAACTAGATTATGTTTATTTTAGTAAAGGAATTTGTTCAGTAAATATTCGCGCTTTATTGTAGTATTTCAAACAGAAATTCTATGTTGAACAGAAGCTAACTATATATAATTATAAAGAATATGATCTTTGGATTTTGCAATTTATTTATTTACTGGCGATTAGTATAAATGAAATAATATATAAAATTATATTATTGTCTTCTTTTAAACCCTACATAACATGTTTAACTTTCCTTATAATCAACTTCGAAATCTTTCATATCTTCTAAAAATACTATGCTTATTCTTTAAAACCCACATAGAATATAATCTCTTAAAATATTATATATTAAAGTTATTTACAAACCTAAAATGGAATAAATTCTTGTGTTTCTAATTAATACTATTTCGCTTTAATCCATTAAAAATATATAATAACTATATTACATGAGGGTATAATTTAATACAAAATTTTAAAAATGTTTTTTTTTTCATTTCAAATTATTAATTTAGAAAACAATTTATAAAAACTTCTGCGAAAATTATTAATTCGAAATATCGTCGAAAGAAGAGAATGACATAATTTTTCCTTAATTACTCCTTTTTTCTACCATTTGTTTCGATTTCAAACTCTCACGAATTCATTCGTAGATTTTGTAAAAAATTCTGAAACAACTATAACTTCTTTGGAATTACTTTTATTTTAAGATATTTGTTAAGTTTCTTAAATATTCATTAAATGTCATGGAATACCAAATAAATAGAAATAAATATTTAATTTTCCTTTTTTTACTGAATTCTTACTTAATCACACTCTAGAGTAAAACTAGAGGAAAATAGACAGTAATAGAGCTTATTCTTCTTTTGCTGGGTTTTTTTTATTTAATTTTTCATTCGATAAAATGTATTCTCCAGTGGTATTCGATCTTTTGTAACTAAACCTTTTAAGAGATGAGTTCGATAAAATCGTATATTCTGAAATAACAAACCTGGTCTTTTCTGAATTATCAAATCGCATTTTTATACTGAATTCACTCTGAAACTTCATTTTTATGAGCTATGAAAATAAGACAAATTTTAAAAAAATAATTCAAGTATTTATAAAGAATATTTAAGTTGATTGAAATTATCTTAAAAATGTGCCGTAAATTTATAAGTATGAATAATAAAAGTCAATTCAAAATTTTTAAATCATATTTCTAATTAAATACACCTTGTAAAATAGTCGATTTGAAGTAAGAATATGAGAATGTATATTTTAAATAATAAATCTGATAGATGCATGCTTTTACGAAATGATCTTAATTATTAAATATTATTAAATCAAACAATCAATTTATTCACCAAGATGAGATTCAGATGAGAAATTGCAAATTCTTCGAAATTATATTTTCCTGAATAAAAAAAATGCACTTGTAATTTTTTATTCATGTCAAAAATAATTTCGAAGGATTCGCAATGTTTCATCTAAAATGTACTTAGGTTGATAAATTTATTGATTTATATATTATTGTATATTTAACCCTTTGCAGTCCGAAAAATAATTAGATTCAAAATTATTCACCTAATACCAAGATTTGTTTGCTGCTATGAAAAATAAATATATATAATTCTTTCAAGTCGATTTTCTTTGAAAAATTAATCTACATCTCTTAACCATTATATAGGCCTTTTTAATAATTAAATTTGAAAAATTAATAAATAAAGCGTCAAAATGATGCACAGTCTTGAACGCCGAGTCATACTCGACATCGGACCGCAAAGGGTTAAACTCAATTTTCAAAAACATACAAAAAATTCTGACATCAATAAAAAGGTAGAGAAAAAAAATAGTTCATTAAAAAGAAATTATGTTTCGATTTGTCCACTATAAAATTCGTGCCGACAAAAGCACATCAAGAATTTATAGAAACCGGAGTTTTCAAATAAGACTAAGTATTCAAGTAAAAAAAAAGAGTAAACGTGACATGTTAAAAAGGGAATGCATAGAAGGAAATTTAGAAAATAAGAAAAATCAGTGTTCGAAAGCAAATATAGAAAATAAGATAATACATTTCTGATGTATTGAAATTTCGGTTGTCTATACTTGGGTGACATTATTCCTCTGTATCTTTGACTATTAATATTTGGAATTGTATTCTCGAGGTACATTTTAGAAAACAACATAACTTTTTTCTTTTCTAAATTATAAATTTTTTTTAAAAAAACCTACTTTCATCACACTCAAAAAACAAAAACTATTCTAAATGCAAATTTTACATTTTACTAAGACATACTCTTTAGTATGCCTTTATAGTGAATCATAGCTTATGTATGCGCAAACATTTGAAAATTGTTCAGCATATTATATAAAATTGAGCTGATATTTTTTTTTAACGGCAAGAGTAAAAATTAGAATAGTTAAAATTGTTTTTAATCGTCTTCTAATTATCTAATTGTTTTTAAATTTTCTTATATATTAGGTAAAATTTGAATAAAGTATTTTTCATAATCGAATTGGGACAGGCGTATAAAAATTTTTTGATTTTATTTTTAATACTATTATATTATCTAAACCTTCAATAAATGAAATATAAGGTTGGATATTTGCTTTATTAAAGTTCACTGTAAACTAATAAATTATGCAGAGCAGTTTTCCAATAATATAGGTTTCGAGTCTCAAATACTCAAATTTGATTTTTCAGACGATTTTGTTTTATGATTAATCTTTTCAAACAAATCCAAAAACTATGCCCAATTTATAGACATCATAGCAAACCAAAAGGATTATTGCATCTTTGTGGGGTAAGTTCTGTCGAAGAGCATTGTGTACTAAAATTACACCCAATATGGAATGGTAATCGTTTTATACTTATTAGCCTGGACTCAAACAACGCGTTTTAATTTGAAAATACTGATGATTGTTTGTTGCTCCTTATTAATGAGAAAATTAGCATTGGTTTACTTACAAAAAACAAATAATATAAAAATTATTTTTAAGTCAATTCCTATTACGGTCAACAAAGGATATTTTCATTTTAGTTACTAGAAGTCTGAACTTAGAAGTTACTAGAAGTTACTAGAAGTTACTAGAAGAGCGGACTTCATTCAAGCATTTCATTCATTCATACACATTCATTCATCATAATTTAGACCTGGAATAGAGAACGATCACCTCTGACCCAGTACCCTTAGTGGTATTACTCTCGACATGTAGAACGACTGCAGATTTAGTGTCTATGAAACACACACACACACTTCGGCTGGTGGGTTCGAACTCGCTACATAAGGGATGCGAATTCAACAACCTATTAACCAAGCTATCCCGGAGTAATAATTACACTTATAAATAATTGATCAAAAAATTATACTTGCTTCGAATTTTCAACACCAGTTGAGCATTCACCACTAATTGCGACAATGCAAAATGCATGTATTTTCTACACCAGTTATGGTAATGCAATACAGATTAGAAGTTTTTAACGTGCTTTATTCTGTATTATTTCAAATCGAAATTTTTTCAAAATGAATCCAAAAATTGATTAAACAACAATGTTTAATCTTAAATGCCCCAAACATTAAGAAAATAAAAAGAACCTTTTGAAATAATCGGTCCAAAAAAGGTTAAGCCTAACCTCATAATTGTGGAGGGAAACAAACTGAATACGTTA
Organism: Argiope argentata; assembly: GCA_026289955.1. Lineage (NCBI taxonomy): Eukaryota > Metazoa > Arthropoda > Arachnida > Araneae > Araneidae > Argiope > Argiope argentata. The sequence continues at coordinate 18,332,132 of JAOUZG010026641.1, read as the reverse complement.
CTTATTTTGCAATGGGAAGACGAAGATTTTTGCTGAGAAAGTTAGGTTTTAATTAATTACGGAAAAATTAAGGAATTGTCATGTGAAAAAACTGCATTGACATGAAATCCACCACAAATTAAAAACAAACAAACTTGAACTTGATTGGATGAATAAAAATTATTTTTTAACGATTGAAAATTTGAAGAAGATATGTATAGGAAGATTGGGGTCAAATTGTAGGAAATGAATAAATAGAAATGATGTTATCATGATCTTTATTCTTTTATGTTGTTAAAATGATACAAAGTTTATGTATACTTACTCAATTGCTAATTGCTTCGCCAGAACTTTTTTTGATGTTAAATGCAGATAGTGTTTAAATTGACTGTATGTCAAAAATGGAAAAAGTAAAAAGTGCACTTTAAGAACACCTGTATACATAAAAAAACATAAATGTCTTCAAGCAAATAGATCAAATTTTATTTTTCTTTATAAACCATTTTTATATAATTATTCTTCACTTGAAAACAGCTAGTTTCAAGATGAGTTACACTGTCAAGTAAAGTTTGAATTTTAATACAATAGTCAATTCATAAGCCTGAATTTAATTTAATGTAATATTTAAAGATTGTTTTAACTGCAGTGGCATTTGCCCTCCTTTATTTTGAATTTTACATTATTGATAAGGGATTTTTTTGTAATTTTATTGAAATAACGTCTTATAATACATTAAGTAGATTAGGGAAAAGTACTTAGTTTCTACATTTAGATTATTAGCATATCATGAATATTTAAGACTGACAAGGAATTTGTACAGAACGAAATGAATTAAACATTTATCTTTCAAAATAAACCTTATATTGATTTATTTCTTTTTCTTTCTTTCAAAAACGTCTTAGAAATTCCTTTAATAAATTATTTAGTTGTTGTTTCAAAAAATAAATAAATATTCTTCAGGAAATAACTGGAAAAAGATTAGGAATAATTAAATAATACTTTTTTAGACTAAAAATTAAAAGAGAAAAGAAATAGAATATGCGTTTTGGTATTATGTAATTCGGCGTTTGTTGCTGCAATAATTTAATCTTAAATTACAAAAAAATTAATATTAAATTTAAGAACTTATCATATGGCATCAAAATAAGATAAATGTAACTTTCAAGTAATTTATTAAAAAAAAGGTTCTACGTTATTTTATAAATAATTTCCAAGCATTAGTAAAAAAATTTATTCATTTTTTTGTAATCGAAATTAACGCCGATGTCTTATAGCATTTTAGTTATTCACAGGAGTTTTTGACTTTGAATCTTTTAAATTTGCCATGTTTGGCAAAAATGAATATTAATTGCATTTATTTCATTAAAGTCATTGATGATAAAAAATTGATAAATTTCTTATAAAAAGGTATTTTTTAATCATTAAATTGTGATAAATATTAAAATTGTGTTATTTCAATATTCCTGTATTTTTATATTGTGGGCATAAACCTTCCTAATGGAATCGGTTCCCATGATTTCATGGTGCTAGTAAAATCGTAACTATCTGGGTAACCTATCTTTCAAATATATATTGACTTTTTTAGATATAAGAAGTAATTAACTATTTTCATACGTTTGTCAACATGATGGTATTCTTTCTCTTATACAGATACTGAATGGTATTCTTTATTTCTTATACAGATACTGAATGGTATTCTTCATTACCTTTGTAATAATTTTCTATACTGAATAAAAGAGTTTTGTAACTCTACTAACAAGATCTTTAATTAACGAAAACGTAAGGCTTATTAATTACTTTTAATTAAAATAAAGAATACAATATTCTTGCAAAGAATGGCAGATATGCAAAATGGCATATTGATTGTGTTTATTGTTCATTGTAGGTTCATTGCAGCATTTAAGCAAATGAAATCAGAATACCAGTAAAAATAGCGTAGAAATATATCTGGTAATATTTTTGTTAAAAAATTCTTGAATGGTGACAGCCCAGAAGAAAAATAAAAAAATGAGTCTATTGTACTGCGACTTCGTAAGGTTTCTTGAATGTTTATAACACAACTGAATTAGAAAAAAATATTGTTTTTTTATATACTCTTTAAAAATAATCTTGTTTGAGTTAAGTTAAAACCACTGTATTTTTTATTTAGTATTAATATATTTGGGACCTCATTTTTTTAAAGAATTTTTATTTGAAATACACTTTATATTCAAATAAATTATTATAACTTGGAAATATGCTAGTGATAGACCAATTCATAATTCAACAGAAAATTTAAACAGAGTTAGAAATACATACAAACTTTTAATTCAAAAAATAATTTAAATGGCACAAAAAAATTATATTTTATGAACTGTGGGCAATTAAACGAGACGCTTAAAAGATCATGAAATCTAAATACTTATACAATTCTTCGTACAACCAGTTATATTCGGTAAAGTATTCTTGGCACACTAACATTATCAGCAAAAATACAATCGCAATCTTCTGAATTTAATAAAACAATTCAAAAAACATTGATTTTCATTATTTTATGCTTCTTTGATTTGATCTTTTAGAAAAGACAACTCAGGCAATAGTAGTGACAGAAAAATGGAACCTTACTTGTTTAGAATTTTATCTGAAGAATTTTTTTTCTTAATATTGTTACAAGTTTGTAATGTACCCTCCTTGTGCAGATATTACCATAGTGCAAAAGAGAGTTTTACCCTCAGTTTTGATGGGCGTTCTCGGGCTTGGTGATTATTTAGAGTTTGAAGATGAATCTAGCGATAAATGGAAAGTACTAAAATCATCAAGAATTTTGGCGATAGATGCGTTAGAAAGTGATTTATGGCGATTTTTCTGAAACCTTCTTTACCCAGTCTAGAGAACTATAAAAGGCCGTGAAATTGAGCTAGAGGCGGTCATTTGATTTCAGCTCAAGTTAGTTCAGAGAGTTCTCTCTCTGGGTGCTTCGATTGTTTTGCTGATTGATGTTCTGTTTTCTAGAAATGCAGTTCTATGATGTTTTCGTCCCCCTCTGCTGTGTATTTGTCGCATTCGTTTCTTTTTAATAAACGTCTTATATTGAATGTGTCACCATACACCAACTAAAAGCGATCCCATTCAAGTTTTTAAAAATTAATTTCCAGAACAATATGATCAACTGCCTCCCCAAAAATGTACAAACATTTAGACATCGTACATTTAACAGACTGTTTAGCAGGAAATAATGCCATTTAGGGATTGTTTGCAATTAGGAGTATATATCTATCTCTAATAAATAACAAATTGGATCGTTATTATATAGTATTTCCTGTATAATTTTAATTAACTGAGAGCTTTCAGCTTATGGTAATTGTTAAGCCTTAGTATTGCCCACATTATATTAGTTGTTATTAGTTTCTTTATTAAAGCGCAATTAACCTACAGACTAGAAAAATGGACTACACAGAAACAGAATGAAACTTTGCTTAAGAAGCTGGAACATTAAAAAAATAACTTACGCAAAATATCAGCCCTTCAATGGTACTCTGGATTTCTTCATAAAAAGCACAAATATTTGCTTTCTGTTTTGCCTGAAAGGTCAGAGGTAGTTCAGACCTAGCAGGTGTTTGAAAGAATTTTTTTTTACTTCCCCTTAATCTGCACGTCATTCCAGTCTTTTACTTACATAGTTTGGAGAAGAAAAATTGTGGGCAAAAGAGGCATTTCGAAAGTACCAGCAGCAAGAAGAATAAAAATATACTTTCAGAAAGATAAAGTAAGCCGAAACTCTCCTATCTTGCCTCTGAAGATCTCTTGTTAAGCAAGCGTTGAATCCTATAATATACTTGAATGATGCAAGTTCTGAAATTTATTTCGATTGAATAATTAGATACACTTGGTGATGTTTAAGTAGTTTAGTGAATAAGTGAAAACCGAACTTGAATGAATTTCTCGAGTATTTAATCGCACTGTTCCTTTTTCTCTCTCGATGTATCAAATAAGGATTAACCTTACATCATATAATCTTTAATTCATGGTGATGTAATTTTAATTTCTAATTACAATTTATTTATTTTTTTCTGAATTAATCTATTTTTGATCTATGAAGATCCAACTTGATTGAATTCCTTGAGTATTGAATCTCATTGTTAATTTTTGTGGGATAATTTTCTTTTTTAGATAATCGGATCAAGGTTCAACTTTCACCATATAATCTTTAATTCATGGTGAGGGGATTATAATTTCTAATTGCATTTTAATTTTTTTCCGAATTGATCTATTTTTAATCAGTGAAGACAACATTTGAACGAATTTCTGGAGTATGTAATCTCATTATTCGTTTCTTTTGGGATAATTTTCTTTTCTAGATGATCAGATAAAGGTTTAAATTTCACCATATAATCTTTAATTCATGGTGAGGGGATTATAAATTTTAATTACATTTTTTTCTGAATTTAAAAAGAAATGCTTGATAAAAATAGAAATATTATATATATAAAAATATATATATATATATATATATATATATATATATATATAATAGCATGATATATACGGCTACAGATTTATAATAAACTTTATTATAAAATAGCTAGATTCTAAAAATTATGGACATGCTTTCAATTGATAAAAATTCTAATTTACATTGAAAACTTTATTTTATGTTGTTTTAGGCAGTATATATAATTAATATAGTTTCCTGTACTTATTGTGCATATCTATTAGTTTACTCTTATTAGCATTATTTTCTTAGAAAAATAATCCTTAAAAAAGAATTAATTCTATTCTTCTGCGATTAAAATTGCCTGTTTCTTGAATCTTTAAATACCTCTATCTTAATCGATTTGAATGGCATACTTCAGAAAGAATTTTAATCAATTTGCAGCGTTTTGGGCTTAAAATAATAAAATTCGAAAAATAAAAAATGGAATTCAGTTTTAGCTAAAGAAACATGGATTTTAAAAAATGTATAATGTTACATTTTCAAAAAAAAATTTTTTTAATATGGAATATAACAAAATTAATAATACTAAATGTTACTTGTTTGGAACATTTAGTATTATTAATTTTATTAATAATATTAATTAATTCCTAATTAGTATTATTATTAAAATTAGTTTCCTAATTTTTTTAGCCTTATTTTAAAGGGTTTAACAAAAGAAAAGATTTTTAATGGATTATTTAGAATACTTTCCAACCGGAAATATATGTGAGTATCTAAAAGTTCAAAAGATAATTAGTGGTCCAATTTTATAGTGTATATATCTAATATAAAAGAATTTTAAAAAATTGCTCTTAATACATTTCTAAAACGATTAGTTTAAAGACAACTTAAATTATGAAATGTTTTAGCATATTTCATAAAACTGCCACACATTTTTTCAAAACATTAGATAAGCAATTATTTTAGAAGATAAAACAATTTTACTAAAACGATATTCAGAACCAAAATTCATTATCTACATCACATACAAAAAATAATAAGAAAAAAAATTAAAAAATACTTATAAAATGAAACGTGAATAAAATCAAATATTTCTTTAAAATATCCAAGTACAATTAAAATTGATTTTGAAATAAATTTAGCATGACAGGCATAACGCTTAAGAAGTTAATACAAACATATTTGGATAAAATTATTTCAAATGATAAAAATTTATACGCTTATTTGTTGCATTCTTTTCATTTCACGTCATACAAATAGACCGATGGATGTGGGGATAATAACGTTTAAAAATGTGTTTTAGAACTTACGGTTTTCTCTCTATTCTATTCTTACGGCTTTCTCTCTCTTTCTCTACGGCTCTAACACATAAAATACTTTTCCGCAATGGTCCTTTTGCACCAGATTCCCTTTCTAAAGCAAGGTAGAAAGCTTCTTTGAATTGGAACTGTTCCCTTTAATCCTTTTTAAAGCACACAGATGAATCTTGGGAATAGTTTTCTTTTCATAAATAATATCACCTAAAGAATTCCAACAGTTTCTTCCTTTCACTATAGCCAGTGGAAAGAAATTTTAAGATGAATTTAATATACTTTCAACGGTGGCAATCTGTCACAGCTTCCTTCAAAAGTTCATTCAAGTTTTGTGATTGCATGAAACCAATTTAGGTTAGTTTGGTTTAATTAAATTTAGTTACATTAACGTCGCATTTAAAAGCAGCACTAGAGTATATTCTGTCGGCTTTCTGGCACAGAGATAGCGCGTCTTCCTCGTGTTCTGTTAGTCCCGGTTTGGGCATGGTTTTTCTTACGTGTGCTGTCTGTGAGATGTGTGACTGTGCCCCTCTGTAAAAAGAGGCCGTGCAAGCAAATGTGGCGTGTGTTTAGCTAAGTCGTACTCTTGGACCTAGTCGGTGCTGCTCCAAGAACAAGAGACGCTTCTTTCGGCTTAAATCTGCTGTTGTATCAGCAGGGGTCTTGTCCATAGGTAAGTGCCATAAGTAACAACAACAACAGCAACAACAACAGAGTATTTTCGGAAGGATATCTCAATTTTCACTATAAGTCAGAAAGGACAAGAATGACACCTGAGCAAGAACTTCCACCCCAAACTACCCAACAAAACCACACCATAGGAAGGATTTTTGGCTCTGACGGATTTAACTTGCATTATACAAGCTTACACGGTGGTTTTTCAGTGGAATAGAGGTTTGTGCCTGAAACCCTGATATATCAAAGTTAGGATCATACTATCCGGTAACATCTGTCAGAAAACAATCTGGTTTAAATCCTACACGTTTCTTTAGCGATCATGGCCCCTAGACCCAAAGCTGTACTTTGTTTAAGATGTTTTATATTATATATCGGACGAAATCTTAAATGACCCATCAAATTGGATGGAAATGGTGGGGGGTGAAAATTTCATTTTACTTTTACATTATTAATGTTGAAGATGTCAAAATAATCCCATTTAGGCAATTTAGCGTCTCATCAAGAGAAATATTTATTGTATTTAATTTTTTTCTGTAAAGGCAATACTATATAGGCAATAGGCAATAATAGGCATCGAATTTCGGGGCTGAAAAATGATTTTCATCACATTACCCTCATTTTATCTCTTTCTAACATCCACAATTTATGTTGTCAAATATTACTTGGAGGCAAAGGAATTTACTTTTGCCATTCAGAATGTCGAGAAGAATTTTTTTGAATCACATTTTATTTCTATGAGATTTAATGAACAATTGAAATCATATCAAAGAAAACGCGTGAATGAAAAACGAGTAATATTGTGGCATTCTCTTTTGAGATCTCTGAATGTTTTAGTATCTCTTTCCTCCTTTTAACTATTTTTCCCTTACATTTTGTATTCATCTAACTGGTTTGATAATTTAGCGTTATAGCCACCGGGGGCACAGGATGGCGTTATGTTATGTATTCGTAAACAATTTTACCAACAAATTTTCACAAAAAATTTCTTACCATGGCACTAAAATTCATAAAAATAATTTCGATAATCATCAACTTAGCAAATGGGATATTTCATTTGAAATTTATATTTTCCAAAATTAAGGATCCAATATTTGATAATTTTTTCTTTGAATAAATATTAACTTGCAAATATTATTGATTTCTTTTACTGAATATTTGTATTACACAATGGCAAAAACACAAGTTTCAATATGTCTAGTTCTTTATTAAATATGGATATTATTATTTCAATAATAATATATTTTGAGGGATTTCTAAGATATACTCATATATCAAGAAAAATATATTCCGAATACATAGGCTGAATTACTTTCTAATACTTTATATTTCAAATTAATAATTTATAATTTCCAAAATTAGGGATGCAGTATTTGATAACTTTTCTTTGAAGAAATATTAACATACAAATATTATTGATTTCTTTTACTAAAGATTTATATTACACAATGGCAAAAATACAAACTTTCAAAATTTTTAGTACTTGATAAGACATGATTATTATTATTTCAATGATAATATATTTTGAAAAATTTCTAAAATATATTTATATATGAAGAAAAATATCTCCCGAAAACATAGACTGATTTTCATACTAATACTTTACATTTCATACTAATAGTTTTAATTTTCCAAAATTATGGATCCAATATTTGATTATGCTTTTTCTTTGAATAAATATTAACATGCAAATATTATTGATTTCTTTTGCTGAAGATTTGAATTACACAATGGCAAAAATACAAACTTCAATAAATTTTAGTAAAAAATTATTATTCAATTAAAAAAAATAGTTATTATTTCAATGATAAAAAATTCTGAAATATATTTATAAATGAAGAAAAAAAATATTTCGAATAGACAGACTGATTTCCGTACTAATATTTTCATTAGAAAATTTTATTCGAAGGTAAAGAAAATATTGTCTCATTCACCGAATTTCTCCAGTTTAGTCCTAAATTTCCACTTCTCCTGTTAAGGATTAATGTCTGTTTTAAATATTTATTCTAAGAACCCCTGTGATATAAATATTTCAAGGAAAAAGAAAGTTTAAAAATTAGAAAATGTTGAAGCTAAAAAAAATTAGCTGAAGAAGCGTATTTTGCTATTCATAAAAAATTTAACTAGAAGATAACTGTAAATGACAATAAGATGATGTTTGAGAAAGGTTGTCTTTATTACTAAAATATTTCATCTGCTCATTGCCCACATTCTGTTGCAGCTCCAACGATCAATTCCCATTTCCCCCAACATTCCCTAACTTCACTTAAGGAACAAAACGTGCGCAATAACACCAGGGATAACATTTTCTCAAGTTATGGATGCAGTGAACAGTGCCATTCAGGCACACGCTTTACGTCTGCAGGAAAAGACCGAGGTCGAAGTCGTTTGGACTTTTTCTTCCCCGTGTTTCAAGCGAAAGAGGGGAAAAACAGACAAGGAAGGTAACGGTTTCTTTCCACAGACGGGGAAGAAAATAAAACTTTCCCCTTAAAGAAGGGGATATTATCCTTCCGAGACAGAGTACTAGTCTTCGAAGAAGAAAGACAGGTGTGCAGAGTATAAAATGTTTGGAATGGTGGTAGGTGCATCCATTTGTTAAATGGTTTCTTTTGGACAGCGGTTGAAAAATTCATCTTTTAAACATGTATGTTTTATTTGGATAAAAGAAAATGCTCTGGTAAATTGAAGCTGATTTACTTTCCCCTTTTCTGGAATTTAGTTAAGATATTTTATAGGTATTAGAATATTTTTCATCTGTTACTCAAACTAAATTTTTATTCCGATTTTATTCAAAATATATTTTTTTATATAAATTCTGTTCCGACATGTTTACATTAAAGTTTTATTATTGAATCATAAGATGTAATGCATAAATGATAAATTTAGAATCTAAAATGGTAATAATATCATTAATAGATCATTTCCATTATCATGGTTTCTTTCTTTTTACCTGGATATAAAAAAAGAAAAATATATCCCCTTTTTTTTGGTTTTAATGGAAGAAAATAAAATTGTAATTCTATATTTAAAAAAAAATTATAGAAATAAAAATTCTGATGCGACTATTTTCTCTAGCTGTTTATTTACTCTGAAGTATAGGTATATTATGTACGAAAAAAGAAAGACAGTTATCATATTTCTATCAACTCTCCGTGGCACATTTTTTTCAATGTGCATATAGGAGGAAAGAACTAGAATCAGCAATATTCTTTCTTTAAAAATATGTTACTATTATTAATGGTGTTTAATAGTGTACGCATTTAATACATCATTATAGTGTATTATAATGTGCGTATAATTGTGTGCGCATAATTATGTATAATAGTGTAATCATAATTGTGTATAATATAGTACTCATAATTTTATACTATAGTGTCCGCATAATTGCGTATAATAGTGTACGCATAATTCTATATAATAGTGTATACAAAATGGTGTAAAATATTGTTTGCATTTTGTATTAATGATGCATAAATTTATTACAGACATCAATTTAAAGAATTATCAGAAAATATTTTATAACTCGCAATGGAGTTTTTCTTGTGCAGAAAACAAAGAAAAAATATTAAGAAGCTTTCTTTGTAGAAAGAATATTTAATTAAATTTTGTAAATAAAATACTAAATATTTCTAGATAATTAAATCGATATTACTAACAAATATAATTCTTAAAATGCAGAGTTAACAAAAAAATTATAAAATTATATAATTTTCATCACAACTCGTTTAAAGAAACGTTTCATCCGAATAACAATGACAATGGTCTTTTTGAATTTTCTCGCACACATTCTTATAAATATACTTGCTTATTATTAATTGCATGCCATTAGAGGATAATAGTCATCAAAATTATTTTTATGTTCAGAATTTACATGATGTATTCCTCACTAAATTTAGAGTTGGCTAAAAAGTAACATTTGATTCATTCAGGCATTTTTTTAAATAGTTACAATAAAAAATGAAATCATCACTGATACTTTAAAAAATTTCCAAAAGAAAGGATTGACTGACTGTTAATAGACTTCATTATCAGCTAAAATAATCTTATTTTCAGTCCGAATTTGACATTTTTTTATATTTCCGAAAATTTAATTTTGTTAAAGATTTCTCGTTAATTCATGATTTCTCGTGGGTTAAATATATAAATATTTCATATTTCTAATGATATTCTTTATTGATGAAAAAAGTTGTATAACAATTCAATTAAACTTTAATTCCATACAGAAACGGTTTCATACAATGCCCACAAAAGTAAGATGTTTTAATATTTATGTTATTTAATTATAAATAGAAAACTACGAAATATGAAATGAATTTTACATCTATTTTCGAATATGAATGAGGAAAAAAAGAATTTTTGGCACAATAAAATATTTTATTCTAGTTTTTTTTATACTTAGAGCAAATTAAATTATTTATAAAATATACAATTTTCTTTCAATTGCAATAAATGATATAAACTAATTCAAAATTTATAAACTATTTTGTATTATCTATACATTGGAGAAACTCTTACTTTTATTACAATCTATTTAAATTAAAAAATGAAAGCGTCAATGTAAAGAATTAGAAATTTTCAATTTCAAAGATGTCAAAATGTCTTGGTATGATTAAATGCAGACGAATTTTTATGTTTTGAAAAGAAATTTTGCAAAATTACAGTTTATATTGATGTTTTCAATGCACAAACTAATAAAGATCTTTTAACCACATTCTTTATTTTATTCTTTATTTAATTATTTGCCTCATCCATGAGATTAAAAAATAGAATAAAAATTCTCCAACATTATGAGATAAATCATCTGGAAGATTTAAAAAAATGTTTTTAAAAAATCTAAATAAAAAGAATTTTATACTTATTCGATTTCGTCGTTATCAAAATCGTGCCATTAATGAATTTATAGAAAACAAAAGTTAGACTGTTTATTTTAAAAATAGAGGAGCGAGTGAACGTGACGAGATGGAAATTATTTATATCAAAAGATTGTTAGAAAATGTCCTTAACAATTTATTCAAAAATGAAGAATATAAAATTACTGAAACATATTTGATATTTATTGAGGTAATGATGTGTGTAATTAATAATTATATAAATAAATTATAGATAAAAACTATTTCTATTTCAGCTGAATATGAATAAAAATCGAAATTTCAACATAATTCCAGGATATTGATGACTGTAAATTAGTAAAAACGTTTTAGGAAATAAACATACAAATCATTTATTTCCAGAATAAAACTAAAAAGCATTATGAACTTCAAGTTCATTTTAGCCATATTAATGCATCATTTTAAAGCAGCAATAGGGCTACTGTAAGACGAAATTCGTAATTTTGAAACGCTCTCAGATGACAAGGATGACACCCGAGCAGGCATGATGCTCTTCGGTGGAATCGGGTCTGCAGCCTGAAACCCTCTGGTTCCAATTCCGATATATTACTACCTGTCCACAGAGGGCATGTCATTTTTTCTTCCAAAATGTCGCATTTTGTCAATGAATATCCTATGTCACTAGAGATTAAAGCTGGTATAGCTATAAACCACGTTTTGCTTTATATTATATACATATGTCTGATAACTTAAATTGAATACTTGAAACCAATTTTCTAGAGAATACGCCAAATAGTTAACCCCCTTCTCTAATCATGCATATAAGAACGCTATAAAGATATATCATACGATGAAGTAAAGGCGTATATATAGTATAAATTCAGTTAATATTATTTTTAAAACGTAATATGTGTAAATTATAAAGTGAATTTTATAATAAACTTACTTTTTTTATATAATTCAAACGGAAGAACAAGAAAAACTCACCTAGAAAGAAGAAAGAAAAAAATTAGAATTTTGCATGTTGCAATAGGTTATATATATGAGAAAATTAAAAATTTCAAAAAATAACAGACTTTAATTTTTACTAAAAGTTGAGGAGTCGATTTGTATAAAAAAAGATAAAAATTCCTGCAATTATATTTTATGAAAAACAAAGCATATATTTAGTGAGATTTTGTTAAATACTGAAGCTCAAGGGGAAAAATAACCATTAATGGCTGTTATAGTTTTAAATTAACTAGCCAATCGTATTACTTTTCTTATTTTCTGACTTTGATGGACACTTAGGGAATTGGTCGCTAATTTATAGACGTTTATATATTGACTGGCTCGATTTTGGAGTGCTCGTAATAGAAGTAAGTGACATAATAAAGTAGTATCGATTTTAGAGAATTACAAAAATTAAGTTTAAAAACATGCAGTGAAATTTCCTGATTTTTTTTATACATAGAGAATTAAAGTCAAGCAATTTGTATCATGTCAGATCATGATGTTTTGGAAATGAGAATTTTAGCGTCAAGTAATATCCGTAGGCAAAAAAATAAATATTTTATTATCTGCACGAACATCTAAAAAAATTAGCTTTTAATAATGCGTTGCCATTGCATTTACAAAAGCTCTGATTTAAACAAAATAAATTAATGACTACAACAAATAAAACCTAGAAAATTTCATTATATGAATTATGTAAAATATGATACTAATTTTTTTTGAGAACTTAATTGTATGAAACGAAATAAATAGGAAATGGGATGTTTTTTCAAACCATAAATGCGAGACAAAGTTTTTTGGATCGCTTGCAATACTAAATTGACTCGTTCAATGAAACAGTTAAAATGAATAAAAATATAATTTAACTCGCACGAACACGTGGTGCTTGGCCGTTCAAGAAATGGTGTTCCGACATAATTAAAATATGCATAGCAGATTTCATTTTAATATTTATCTTTTATTATTGTCATTATTATTTCCAATAAAATCTGTTATTTAAAAAAAGGAAGAAAACTATGTAAATATTTCTGTAGATAAAGAATTTTTAAATGGCTTTTAAAATTTATTGCTTTTAATGTAATTAAGATTATATAAATATTAGTATTTAAGCAAATAAAAAAATTAATCTACTAAAAAAATCGCATAATTAAAGATTTCATCAATACTACTATAAATACATCAAAAGAATCAATACATCAAAATCATATTGGCATTCAGCACTATAAATACATCAAAAGAATATTGGCATTTGATTGGAGAAATAACTAATGTTGAATGGGAAGAATAAATCAATTATTTGGTTACGCAAAATTCTTTTTTCTTAATCACTTAATATTCCACAAAATATTTTAACCAATTTTGACAATACTTCTTGAATAAAAATCAGTTAATCAAGAGTTTTCTCGTACATTGTTTAACATGCTTTCTTGAAAACTACCCATTTTATTAAGCTTCAAACTGTATCTTGTAGAGCGTTTAAAAATTTTAATAAAATAAAATAATACTCCAAGCTTTTTAGAATTCCATCGGTTTGTTTATTCTTTCAACTTAACAGCTTAGATATTACAAATCATTGCCAGATACCAAAAGGTTTGCTATTGATAATCTGCTATTATACAAAAAAATAAACAAAATATTAATAAAAAATATGCTTATCGATGAAAAAATCGTTTGGTTTTAACTTTTATTAATATTTTAACTGAAATAAAAATATTGACAGTTTTAAAATGTCTGAAAAGGAATCGTCTGCAAATTGTCTAATAACAAATTTAAATTATGATATTTACCAAACCCATTGTGTGCTACACTAATTACAAAACAAGATGAAATTTCTGATGTTTACTTCAAAAGAAATCTATGTATTAAAATATACTCTGATTAAATTTAAATATACCATTGCCCCAATTTTATATATTTTCAGGAATTTTTTGTAGTATACAGGCGTAAATTGCAATCCCAACCTAAGAAAATTTTTATTTAGAACAACGAAACGTAAACAATGTATTTGTCTATATATTTGTTCAGATTTAAAATTACGATTAAAAAGTGTCACTTAAAATGTGAAATATTGATTTGCTTATGTGCGCTCTACATGGTATGAATTTGAAAGTATGCATACAATTAATTATGCTCTCTGTCATACTGATGTTGTATTATATCTTGTGGGATGATTTTTTATTCATATTTATTAGCTAAATTAGCTTCCTGTTATGTTAATGTTATTACTTATGGCACTTGCATTTAAACAAGCCCAGCTGATACATCAGCAGATTTTAAGCCGGAGATATATGTCTCTTGTTTTGCAAGTAGCGCCATCTAGGGCGAAGAGTACTACTTAGCTACATACACGCCACAACCCTTTTTAAGGGGCGGACTTCATTCATGGAAATTCATTCACTCATCTCAGATCGTAATTTAGACCTGGAACAGAGAACGATAACCTCTGACCCAATACCCCCAGTGGTATTACTCTCGACATGGAGACTTTGCGACCACGAACAGATTTAACGATCGCCAACCATTACACACTCGGGGAATCTTTTCCCCACTACCTTCATGCTGATTGTGAATGCCACTGAATTTCTTATTTTACTAAAGCTCCATGAGATGAGAGAAAGATCTGGTAATTCAGGAGACCATCATACGTATCTATAATTTGATCAGCAATTTGGAGGGCATCGACACTATGGATACTAGAGTTATATACACTCATGTCCATAAATTAAAGACAATTCAGAGTCACTCAAAAATCGAACTCTAAAATACATATATCACCTTTAAAATGACGACACACATTTTCAAAAATCAAATGCAGAAAATATAAAAACAAGGATTTTGTTGCACATCCATTAGGATGCGCCACAACCAAGAGGGAAATATTGAGAGACTTTATGAATATTGAAAGGCCCTAAGCATCCGTTCCACACAATTACGGTTGGTGCTCGAATTTCCTAGCTGTTCCTGTTAACTATTTCTCGCCTTTTTCGTTCACTATAGTTGATTAAATAACCGCTTAGCACCCTTTGTTTTGGTTAATTAAAGACATTTATCTACTGCGATTCAAGATGAGACAGATAGAGTTTTTAAGAACTCTCAAAGAATATTTGTTAATGTATTTGCATATATAAGGAGACAAAAAATTAAAATAATCTTACTCTGAGCTTTATATACAGCGAATTACTCATTGTAAAAGCTCATACATTTTTCAACATATTATTCAAGCCATGAGGAAAATGATTCAGCAATTAGGTTATCGTTCTACATAATGTTCAAACAGTCGACCAGACAGACTTCTTCCAAAATCAAAATTTGAGATACATCTACAAAATTGGTATATAGACAGTAGACCAAATTTCATATATTTGGATTATAGCACTTTTAAGATCTTTGTTACAGACAGATGGACGAAAATTTTCCAAAAATGTGTTTTTTGAACTCATGGAGATATAAAATGTCAAGATTTGTCGAAATCTCTAGTTCGAAATTTTTTTTACGATTACTATATTTTGTCTTAACCACAATACGAGAAAATGAAAAAGGGATGCAAATAACTGGTAGATATTGAAATCTGAACAAAAATGAAGAATAATACAATGCACTTTCCATGGCGTATTATTTCAGACTTATTACTTACATTCAATACTTATTACGACTAACGTTGTATATAGTATATACACTGAAGTTACAAAAGTCATGGAATGACTGTTAATATCGTGTCGGTCCTCCTTTTACCCGACGAAGTGCAACAACCCGACGTGTCATGGAGTCCACAAATCGTTGGAAGTCCTCTGCAGGAATATTGAGCCATGCTGTCTGTATAGACGTCCATAATTGTGAAAGTGTGGATGGTGCAGGAGTTTGGGCACGAACGGACATTTCGATAATGTGCCATAAATGCTCGATGGGATTCATATCGATCGATCTAGGTGGCCAGATTATACGCTGGAATTGTCCGGAATGTTCTTCAAACCAATCGCAAACAGTTCTGGCCAGGTGACATGGCACATTGTGATCCATAATAATCCCATCGTTTTGTGGGTACGTGAAGTCCATGAATGGCTACAAGTGATCTGCAAGCGGCTGAACATAACCATTTCCAGTCAATGATCGGTTCAGTTGCACTAGAGGACCGAGTCCATGCCATGTAAAAACAGCCCACACCATTATGCAGCCACCACCAGCTTGAACAGTGCCTTGCTGACAGTTTGCGTCCATGGCTTCGTGGGGTCTGCGCCACACTCGAACTCTACCATCAGCTCTTAACAACTGAAATCGTGACTCGTCTGATCACGCCACGGTTTTCCACTGGTCTAAGGACCAGTCGATATGCTCACGAGCCCAGGAGAGTCCCTGCAGACGATGTCATAATGTCAGCAAAGGCACTCGAGTCGGCCTTCTGCTGTCATAGCCCAAGGAAGACAAATTTCGTCGCACAGTCCTATCGGACACGTCCCTCGTACGTCCCACATTGATTCCTGCAGTTATTTGACGAAGTGTTGCATGTCTGTTAACATTGACCATTCTACACAGACGTCGGCGGTCTCGGTCGTTAAGTGCAGGTGGTCGCCCACTGCGCTGTCCATGATGGCATGTGAAGCCTGAAATTCCATACTCTCGGCACACTCTTGATACTGTGGATCTCGGAATGTTGGATTCACTAACGATATCCGCAATGGATTGACCCATGCGTCTAGCTCCAACTAACATTCCACGTTCAAAGTCTGTTAATTCTCGTCGTGCCGCCATAAATCACGAAAAACCTGTTCACATGAATAACTTGAACACAAATGAAAGCTCTGGAAAACGAACTGCGCATTTATACTTTTTCGCTGCGATACTACTGCCATCTGTATATTTGCATATTGCTATCCCATGACTTTTGTCACTTCAGTGTATACCATAGTATATAGTGTATAGTTTTTTATTACTATTTTATTTAACATTTTCAACCTATAGAAAAGAACTTAGCAGATACAGGATACAAAGACAAACTCCAAGAAATCAAAGCACTTCACTGAAATCCAGTTAATATTCGGGCATTTACATTTTTTCCGTAACCGTCACAAGTGGTTGCTGGTCTTAGCATTCCTTTACAAGAAGGGGGGGGGGGCTGGAATCTACAGACAAGTGACGTCAAAAAAATTTTCTTTCTAAAATGTCAGAGGTAAATGCTAGTCAAACAGATTTTTGAAGAAAACATTTTTCTTTCTTCCAGCTGAACGTGATCTCAACCGTTTAAAAGAATTTAAAGACCAGATATGTGGGTAAAAAGAAATGAAGTGAATCAAAAAAGAAATACTTAGAGGTAAAAGTTGAAGTGTTCGTTTTTCGGTTTCAAAGCTCGTCTGTTTGGTCAATACGAATTTTCCGATTCCCCCCCCCCCCCCCCACCCCCTTTCTTAAAAAAGAAGTTGCAAATCTTATTTTTGTTCGAACCGTAGGAAACACTTGGAGGTGTTCGTGCCATTGAATGATTCAGTGAAGACACAAGTTTATTGGATTTATCGGGAGTTGAATCGAGTTCCTTATTTCTTTTCTAATACAATTCCTGCCTTGCACGAAAATTAAAAGGAAAATCTATTTTGCGTCATTAATTTCCCTCTTTTCGAATTTTAATGAAAAAACTGTACTAAAGATAATGAACTACTGGTTTGAATAATAAGGAAAATTATTTTCCGAACTTAATTACTCAGAAATTAAAACGTTTATAACACTATTTAATGATGGGTTCAATCTAATTGAAGTTGAAATTATGATCTCTTTTCTAATACAACTACCTTGCACAAAAATTAAAAGGGAAATCTCTTTTGCGTCATTAATTTCCTTCTTTTCGAATTTTAATGAAAAAATTGTACTGAAGAAAATGAACTACTGGCTTGAATAATAAGGAAAATTATTTTCCGAACTTAATTACACAGAAATTAAAGCGTGTATAATACTATTTAATCATAGGTTCAATCTAATTGAATTTGAAATCATGATCTCGAAGTTTCCAATCATGAAACTATTTTAATCAAATTAATTAATTTACAAATAAATTTAAATATAATAATATACCCAAATCTGAAAATAAAAAAATGTATAAGAATTATATATACATAAAAATGCATATTTATATTCATGATGAATACAAATATGCTCAAAACTTTATATAGATAGTAATTCAGTGCCTGCTAAGTAAGGAACGTTCCGTTTTCAATGCATTCCGTTCGATATTCCTCATTGAGGAGCGAGAAATAGAGAGCATAAAATTAGATCCGACTCCAACAAATTCTTTATGAATGACGAATGAAAATGCCGTATTTACACTCGGTCAGTTATAAGATGGCATGCAAGCAGACCATGCGTAGAAAGGAAAAAAAAAAAAAAAAAACTATTCGATAGAGCAACTATTTACCCCAACGGGACAATTACATATCGCTGTATTGAATTTTTTTGATACTGCGCATGCGTTTGTAGAATTTGGCAGATTTTTAAATTGAAAATAATTGATGACTTACCAGTTTAATTCTGACATTTTTTGCTCTTTCTAATGCGATAAAGTGTTCTTTTTTATTTTAATTTCCATTTTTTCTACATTTTTTTCGAATTTTAGGGATTTTGCCATTTTTTTAAATTATTATGTCAGAACATGTTATTTTGGGAACTAGGCTTGTGGCGTCAACAAAATTCCGTAGGCCAAAATAAAAATAAAAACCGTAGGCGAAAAAAAAATATTATCTGCACGAGCATCTCAGAAAACCGGTTTTTAATAACGCATTGCCATCCCATTCACAAAAGTTCTGATTAAAAAAATAAGTTAGTGATTACAGAAAATAAAACCTAGAAAAATATATGAAATGAAATAAATAGGAAATGTGATATTTCTAAAACAATAAATGCGAGACAAAGTTTTTTGGATCGTTGGCAATACTAAAGTGACTCATTCAATGAAACAATTAAAATGAATAAAAATATAATTTAACTCGCACGAGCACGTGGCCGTTCGAGAAATGATGTTCTGACATGATACATTGAAATATGCACAGCAGATTTCATTTTAATTTTTGTTTTACCTTTTTTCCTTGTGAAAATATCTATCATATTAAAATACGATACGCAATGAAAAGGAAATATTCAAGGACGCCAAAACGGCAATTAATAGTCAAACATAGAATTTTAGAATCTATATTTTGAAATTATGGCAAACATAAATCCTTATCTTTCAATGCATGTGCTAGCTAATTGCCGTCTTACTACTCACCAAGTGTAAACCCGACATAAATCGATGCATGTTTTTAAAACTAAATCATTTTATAGTGGAAAAATGTCATTATATATAAGTAGATAAAGAACACGTGGACAAAAAAAACACATTAAAAGTATACTAAAAAGATAGTGTCATGTTTGTCAACATATTATGTATATAAAACTGAAGCTATAAATAGATCGTTGATACTGCAGATAAAAGTTAGTGATAGATTCAAGAAAAAATGTCTAAAAAATAATTAATTCTTCTTCAAAATTCAATGTATCATGTCAGAACATAATTTCTTGA
This sequence comes from Argiope argentata, assembly GCA_026289955.1. Taxonomy (NCBI): domain Eukaryota; kingdom Metazoa; phylum Arthropoda; class Arachnida; order Araneae; family Araneidae; genus Argiope; species Argiope argentata. The sequence continues at coordinate 18,312,389 of JAOUZG010026641.1, read as the reverse complement.
ACGGCCAAGCACCACGTGCTCGTGTGCAAGTTGAATTTTTTTTTTTTTTTTCATTTTAATTGTTTCATTGAAGGAGTCACTTTAGTATTGCAAATGATCCAAAAACTTTGATTCGAATTTATTGTTGAAAAATATATCCCATTTCCTATTTATTTCGTTTCATACAATCGCGTGCTCAAAATGACATTTTCCGAGGTTTTATTTGTTGCAGTTATTAATTTTTTTTAAAATCCGAGCTTTTGTAAATGCAATAGCAACGCATAGTTAAAAGCTGATTTTTTAAGATGCTCGTGCAAATAATAAAAGTTTTATTTTTCGCCTACGGATTTTTGTTGATGCTACAAACCTCAATCCCAAAACGACATCATGTTCTGAAAAACATTTTTTTAATAATAATAACCATTTTTTTAAATTTAAATCAGTCAATTTTCTAAAAATTAGATTTATGAAGTAACAGTTTTGAAATGTTTTAACAAATACAGAAATAGAGAGCATAATAAATTGGTTAGAAAATAAGTGAATTTTATAGCGCAGATGTAAGCAAAATGCCTCATTCGTAGCTTTAAATGTTCAGATTGTTTTTATTGTAATATATGAAACTATACGGATTTGAGTTTTATTTTTAATAATATAAATTTAAGGCACATCACTAGAAATTTATTCATATTATAATGATCAAAATTTTGTAGAGATATAAAAATATTTCTAACATCATTAATTCAAGAATAAAATAGTAAAAGTGTGCGTATCTGTCCGTTTTTAACCAATTGATGCAAAAATAAATCAGATCATTATAGAAATACTTTTTTGAAATGTCTGGAAAATAACTTAACTAAAATGTAAAAGATAACTGAGGTATTATTTTCAGTACATAAATAGAGTAATTCATAAATTAAGTTTTAAATATTTATGTCTGGAAACTTTGAAAGAAAATGCGTCTTTTCTAAGTATATTTCTAAATTTAAATGGTAAATAACCATTCAAACATGTGAAAAAAAAAATAAATTTCTTCTTTATAAGTCATAGGTCATATAAATAGTAATGTAAGTGTTGTGGGATTAAGTTTAATTCAGGCTTTTAGGAGTTTTTTTGTCTTTGGGGATTAAGTATCGCTTTTGTTTGGGGGCCTTATTTAAAGCCAAGGAGTCTAGCCCATTTAGATCAAAGTTGTTTTCCCAAATCTTCTCTATGGCGCCTTTGTTTGAGTAAACAGATCGAATTTCACAGAGGCATGACCCTTACAAATAATATCATAAAATTCGAATGTTTCCATCTGATAATAGCTGTAAGAATAAGAAAGTTCGAATTATAAAAACATTTTCTTGGTTTTAATCAATTTTAAGCCAAAATTTTTCTTTGTCTTTTTTTTTTCAAAATATTTATTGGAATAGTTTTTGCTGTGCATTTATTTTTCTTGCATCGAAAATTCTTTTTTTTTTTTCATTATCTGGAAAAGAAATTTTATGGGAAAGACATTTTTTTTTCTTCTGATTCAATTCTTTTTTTCATAAAATATTTAATCATTAACTGAAAATTAAATACTCTTCCTCCCCAAAACTAACCAATCAAGAAATCTTATGCTAAAATTAAATTTAATGAACATTTTAGTTTAATGCATGCAAATAATGAACTGACCACATTTTTTTGTCATTCATACATTTAATACTGATTTCTACAACATTCTCGAATTCCACTTTAGGCAAAAGACCTTGTTATATTCCAACCAGAATTAAATTTTCCAATATTCATAAACCCAGGGTAATGCGCCATTTTTTCGTCTCCATCGAATATATATCGAAGTCGTTACACATCGGCATATATCAAACATATATCTGAAGAAAGTCTTTTCAAATATGAAAAAGTCTGCTCGTGCTCCAAAGAAAAAAGCGAAACTTATTTTTCTCTGAGAAAATGGCATTATTCTCCAAAAACCGTCTTACAACCTTCGAAGTAAAACACAGTATATTGCTCTTAGGTGTATTGAATGTAAAATGTCTATCATCGTTTTTGCTTCGTTTATTTGGAAAATGATTTACTTTCCACACAAATAAGGGATTTTTTCCCTTAAACATGTAAATTTATATTGAAAAAATGTCTCTAGTATATATGCATACGTTAAATGTTACGCTTGATAATGTATAATGGATAATTGAAGTTATATAAAGCAAGTTTTATGAGTCAATTTATTCAATTTCAAATGCCAAATTTATATGCATTTCATTCATTCATATCAGCTTGTTTCAGGTAATTAGACTGCATTTAAAATGAATATCATCTAAACACATTATGTTTAGAGCATGCTATCCTTTACGTTTTTACATCAACATAAAAATATAAAGTGTAGTTACGAGAAAAATACCTAAATGAGAATAAATATGAGTTTCAAACAATTTCGTCTTCGTTATTATTTTGCTGTAAATTTTAAATAAGAAGCATCTTCCTTTTTCTACAATATCTGGATTAATAAATACATAATTCTGTCACTCCTACGAAACGAATGTGAGAAATAAAATAGTACGACAGATGCCGAAAATTTTCATTTTATAATTGTTTTAACAACATAATAGAATCCTAACTTTTGGAATGTATATGATTTCATAATAACATAAATATGTATATTTTCTACGATAATTCACAAAGAGAACCAGGACAGTATAAAAAAATCGTTTAAGGAATTACATTTAACTGTGTTCTTAGTATGAAACAAGCATGATTAATAATATTTTCTATGTTTATCGCGATTTGTGAGAACGTGGTCCCTCAAGTTTAGAGCTTAGAGCTGAAAATAAGTATCATCTGTATAACCAGATTGATCCGAATTCAGTTTTAGTTTTTATTAAAATACGAAAGCAAGTGTCGCATATTTAGGCAACAAATTTTACGAAATATTAGAAGCATTTATTTATACAGCAACACACGCACGAACATATTAAAAGGTTAACTAACAACATGGAGGAAAAACAGTAACAGCATTAGAAGAATCTTCAGTCATATGGAATACGTGTGACGTAATCGTCTAACATATGGCGCATGCGCAGCTTTAATAGCTTACGTAGCGGTAGATTCTACTTAGGGATGAAGGGGTTTTAGAAGGAGATAAGATTGATATCTAACCGCAAAATAAGTATTTTATTTATTTTTTGTATGTTATGTTTTGTTATATATTATTTTTTTTTTGTATTTTATGTATTTATGTATTTTTATGTAAAAGAGATGTAAAGGAGATAAGATTGATATGTAACTGCAAAAATTATATTTTTTAAAAGAAATTTTATGTATTTAGTATTTTATTTATTTTTTGTATTTTATGTTTTGTTGTTGTATGATATCTTTTTGTATTTTATGTATTTTTATGTGAAAGAGATGTAGATTATCAACATAAAAATATGTCCCCAAGGATTCTAATCTCTGTACGAGTGGGAACTTGAACTTACACTAGCTTCAGAATTTATTTCCCCGAATATTTCAGAATCAACTACTGCTTAAATTCTGGTAATATCTGGTAAATGACAAATAAATTATTCATAATATTTAGAGAAAATTATTAATGTAATGTGATCAGAATGAGTGTAATTGGAAGCGATTATAAAGTCATGTAATAAAGATTATGGGAAAAAATATCCTACTGCATGCAAAGGAAATGTTTTGGTATTTGCAAAACGAAAGTAATAATCAAAATTTCTTTGAACTAAGGATACCATTTCAGGATATCAAATACTCCATATCGTAACCTTATGAATTGCGAAATCTGGTATCAAAATATCTCCCTACTCGCACAATTTACATATGTTATTCACAGATCTTTAACACAGACGTTCAAATAGATATATTAAACAAAATGTACATAGTTTCAGACTGATTACAATTATTATGAGATAAGTTCAAATGTTAACGTGAGTTCTTAATTTCTTATAGGGAAGGACAGTTACTTCAGCTCTAATGAAACATCAATTGTTTCCGTTTAATAATTTAAAAAAAGAATAAATGTTTTTTTTTATTTCTTTTCCCAAAAGCCTATTTAATATTTCTATTTATAAGTCATCTGGAAGTTAATATCTCATATGTTTCTACGGGATAATAGGAACTGGAAGTCCCATCACATTAAAAATGAGAAAGTTTTCTATGAGTACTGATTATTATCATGTCAGAACATGATGTTTTTGGGATGAGGTTTGTGGCGTCGACAAAAATCCGTAGGCGAAAAATTGAAATTTTATTATCTGCACGAGCATTTGAAAATATCAGCTTTTAATAGCGCGTTGTCGTTCCAATACATAAAACCTAGAAAAATGTCATTTTGAGCACGTGATTATATGAAATGAAATAAACAATGAAATGTCATATTTTTTAAACAATAAATGAGAGAGAAAGGTTTTTGGATCGTTTGCAATATTAAAGTGACTCATTCAATGAAATAGTGAAAATGAATAAAAATATAATTCAACTTGAACAAGCACGGGGCGTTTGGCCGTTCAAGAAATTATGTTCTGACATGATACATTGAAATATTCATAGCAGATTTCATTTTAATCTTTTTTAAAAATTAAATAAGACAAAAAAATGTATGTCTTAATACAGACATGACATTTTAATGAGTGTTAAGTTATCATCTTGATATTTATACACAGGTTTATCAAAGGATTTGTCTCCATTTAAAATTTTGCGTTTCAAAAAGTCGTAGCGTACTTTTTGGGGATATATGCATTATTCGTCAAATCAAGATGACAACAGGGGGTTCTAAGTTTGGTTCAACATCAATATCCCTACAAATCTAAACTAACAGATATCATTTATACAAAAACTAACTTTCATAGTGACGAGACGTAACACAAACTTGGGAATAAAAATGTTGTTTGGTGCAAAAATATTTAATAGAATAACAATAATAATCAAATGATAGAATTTTCAGAGCAACATATGCCACGCGTGCAAGCAAGATTTATAATAAAACTTGAGAGATTGTGGATAAACATTATTTATTATTACAATGGTTCTTCGTATAAGTCATCAAGATAAGGCATTATAAACCTGCATAAAATTACAGTCAACCAAACGCGGCTGGCAGTGATGTCACAGATTTTAGGTCGAAACTGACTTTTTAATCAGACAGAAGAATAAAAAATAACCCTGAATGAATTTCCATTGTATATTTTAATTTACTACCATGTTGACGTTTATATTCAAGTTTAGCAAAGAACTTGCATCCGAATAAAATTTTCTTTTCCAAAAAGTCGGAACGTGCTGATTAAAGAATAAAAGCCATCCTCAGTGTCATCTCATAAAAACAAATAAGGAACTACATTTTCTAAAACCCCAGAACAAAAATATTTTGTGCGGCAAAAGAATACCGCCAAGAATTAATTATACTCAGGTTCTTTGTCGTGAGAAGCGCCCATTGTTATTTTGACATAACATCAACCGCATTTAATTTCGCGTCGGTTCTTGTCATCCCCATTCCATACGAAGATTCCTAACTAAAAGACTGCAATGGGTTCGGAATCTCAACTAACTATTATAAATCTTTACATAAAATATTAGAAGCATAGTTAGACATTCATACACAGGTATAAAGAAAATGAAACATTTTTTTTAATACTATTCTTTTCAAGAGTACATTTTAATGCTTTCAAACAGTAATTACCTAAATACAGAACGTAAATATACAAAATTTAAAAACAATTTTATATTTATTTAAATAAAGTATTATAAAAAGTAATTTTTACCAGCGAAATATTTTTTTTTCAATATTTATTCAATTATTGTATAATGAATTAGTCGTGTTATGTATGTTCCCAATTAATCAGATTTCTACTTGACCTTCAAATGACCTCTAAAATTGAATTTCTAATGCCATTTAGTTTCTTTCTATTGGTAATACTTTTAATACCGATGCTTTAATTTACATAGTATATATTTTCTGAACACTGCAAAAAAATTATGAGCGTATACTTTTGATATACAATTGCAAAAGCAAAAAAAAAGATGTAAATTTTGATTTTTAAAAGAACGAGTACTAGAAACATATACGAATGTTAACATTTGCATATATCTGAGTAAAATATTAATTAAAATTATTTATCAATATTAAATAGTTCAGAAAAAAGTAAATAACAACCGGAAAGATCATTCACAATTAACAGTACTAATTCATGAAATTTTACATGCATAAAAACTATGCAAATAGTTATTTTCTTTGAATTGACTGGATATTGCATTTTCATTAAAATAGTGAAATCACTAGAGATATACAATCAATGCATTAGTATCCTGAGCGGAATTTTCAAATGAGTTTTGTTAGACAAAGAATTCAAAACAATTTTGGATGGATTCCGCTTAACAAAGGCAGACTTCTAAGTTTTAATAGAAAGACATACGTATGTAGAGGTTGATTGATCATGGCAATTGAAAAAGACCTTGATGGAAATCAGTCAGGCGAAATAGAGGTAAAAATAAAAGATAAGAAGATATCTTCTTACATCTGGCATCGAAAAGGATGACATTATAGAAAAAAAATTCAATATGAGGCAATTCTTCTGAAATTTCCGTAGTTGTTGCTTATCTTCTAAAGATCTGACATATGCCAAATCAGCTTCAGTAAGTTGATGACCACCAAAAAATCTACTAATAAGGAGATCAGATGTTAAGTCTCTAACAGAAAGTCCGATACAATCCATAATATGATTCGGTAACACTGGATAGTGACAGTACTTTTTATTAGTAGGATTCATTTTTCTATCACTAAGGAAAACACTTAAATTGGCTAATTTTCAGCAAGAACAATCTGGGAACCACAGTCACATTTCATTTCCAGCAGAGTATCAGGAAATGTTCTCATGTACCAATGGTGTCCAGGTGATGTACGCTACATTAAACCGAGTACAGATCCTTCACTTGAGTACAATTCTTGATAAGTAAGCGAAAATCCCGCTTACTTATCAAGTTTTATTACTGTTTTATTCTCAGTATCCTCTGAAAAATCTATCAGCGACATCATTACCACAAATGTTTACGTGTGATGGGATACAGTAGAGATGGACGTCATTATTTTTAGATATATTTCTCAGTTCGAGCAGCAAAATAGTTAGTTGATCGGAAGTTTAATTTTGAGCAATATAAGATATTAGCAAATAAAATGGGCATTTAATCAAAAAAAATTCACATTATAGTTTCTGATTTTATTAAAACTTGCTCATGTCTAATATAAAGTAGATCCATTTCCATAAAACTTATTTATGAAATGATTAGATCAAATTCATAGATCAATTCTTGATAATGTTTTGGTAACAGACATGTAGGACTATATATTCTGAGAAGCACATTTTGAAAGGATTCCTTACGATATCAATGCTTCATATTTTGTGTCTCATATGATTACGAAATAATGATTATTTTCCTAGTTTCAAAAGTGAATTATATAAAAAAGATCTAATTATATAAAAAAGAAGAAAATATATTATAAAAGAAATATAAAAATTATAAAATTGAAGGAAAACATACACACCACTATTTTAATGTATGCTACTTATTTTTGTTGTTTCATTTTACTTGAAAAATTCATAAAGAACTTAACATAAAAATATTCCAATTTTATTTATTCATTTATTTTGAAAAAAAAAACCCTTCTAACTAGAATATAAGTATTTGAAATAAGCTTAATAAAGAAATACATTTAACTTAAATGATCTTAATGAGATTTTAAGCATGTAAAAAAATTCTTAAACCAATACTTGAGCTCGGCAGCAAAATCAAATTCCTAACGTCAAGATAAATTTTCATTGAACGAAAAAAAAAATAATGAAGGCTCTCAGAATCAAAAAAGACCGATCGTGCAAGTATCGATTTGTCCACCGTGAAATTCGTGCAAACACGCGCACATTAAAAATTTATTGAAACGGATGTTAGAATGGGACTTTCGAAGTAGGAAATCGAATAGTAACTCGAAGGTTAGCTGCAATGGGGAAATGGAATGGAAAATGAATTTATGGAATAGAAATCTTCTGAATATTGTTGAAATTTTGATAGTAAATTGAGGAGATAAAAATGTGATGCCTAGTCTTTTATTTAATTAGATGTTTATTTCCATATTATATAAATACAAAGAGCTGGTATTCAAAAGATGTATATAAGACCATTTTTAAGTTAAAATTATTCCATGCTTGCATTATTATTTGGCGAATAGATGTTTTCAACGGAAATAAAGATAATAAATAAATTCGAGGTATATCATCTTCCTGGAAGCATCATGTGTATCGAACTCAATGCTGGATTTTTATCTGTAGGGTAACTACAAAATAATTTTCCCTGTTTGGCGGTATCTGCAACTAAAACGAAAGAACGAAATGAAACCACATTTCATAAACAAACTTTAGAATGCATGGGAAGATGATTTCCGGGCACTTACATATTAAACCTTTCCACTTTATCGCCAAATTTGAAGCTGTTGCCAATGTGTTGCTAAACCCACAATTATGGCAATCCAGCAATGGTGTAATCCATTGATTTTTATCGCCAAATTTAAATCCGTCGCCAATGAGTTACTAAACCGTGGCGATCATTGGCGAATACGGTGTAATACGTAAATATCGAATTCAGTAGGATAACAATAATATCAAAGGTTACCGATAGGAGATATGGCACAACGATTATTAAATGTATCTATGAAACTTATAGAAAATATTCCTTTATTCATCAATATTAGGGCCAAATGGACGCCGAGCAACATTCATTACACTGACCATCCCTATGTACAACATATAAAATCACGCTCTGCACTGTTGTGCCTAAACTCTCAGTTTCACTGTTCATAAAAGCCTGTCTTATGTTCTGTATGTAAGACAAGCAGGTTTGCTTAAGGGCAGTCACAGCATTGCATTGTATAGCGTTGAACAGTTTTACTAGTGAAGCAAACTGAGGTAGAGTAAGGCCATATTAAGAACACATCAACAATCAATCACAAACAGTAGCTAAGAACGAACTGCATACAGTTCGTTTGTTTTTCCTTTTTACAAGGATTACATAGCATTGCTACTACGCGCACATTAGGAATTTTACTTAATTTAGCCCATATACGATGCAAATTTACTCGTTCTTACGTGGTAGCTGCGTCCATATTTCTCCTGCCGGCTGCTTTTAGTATTATTTCCATAAAAGTCCCTGCAAGAATTCGAAGCGCTGTTATTTTGCCGACTCATCGTTTTGTATGGATCCACGGATGTTAATTATATGTCCATGGGTCTCTTGGTTGTCTTGTCAAGCTTATCAATGCAAATATATGACATTACAACATTTTGTTGCTAAAAATATTTTTGAAAATAATTGAAATATCTTCTGGCATAATGTTTATTTCATCGCTGAATAAAATTTTATAATTTCCGGCAGGAAGTCCCACCAGGAATTCGAAGTGCTGTTATTTTGCCGACTTATCGTTTTGTAATCCCAAAGAGGTCTATTTATCATCTGTGCAATAAACTCTGAAAACACGAAATATCTCAAATTATCATTTAATGTTATTCTTTTCCAGCAAATATTAACGACTTATCTTTGAAAAAAAGAAAAAGAAACCCGATTTATCACGACGAATGAAAGTTTGCTAGGAATCCTAAAGTTTGATGTTACACATTTGTCACGGAGAACTTCACTATGAAAGAGCTTCAGTGAAAGAATGATAAAATACCCACAAATTGAAAATGTCTATATTTTATTTCAATAGATATTGAATTTTCAGGTTATATTTACAAGAAGTAGAGATCAAAACTTAGACAACTCTACCCGCAAAAAAGCATTTCTTTCGCTAAATTTCATTTATTTTTATTATGTTAATTTGAAGCAGATTTATTCAAGTAATTGGAACATATTACAAAATATAAAAATTAAAAAATCACTTCGAAAAACGATAATTCTTAAAACATGGATCCTATTTTTCGAGTTTAGTTGCGCTAAATTTAAGTCCCGTTTTAAAGTAATACCAAGACATTGAAACGGGTCATGCTTGAACCATGGTCTGATGACGAGGATGACATCTGAGTTGGCATTACTTCTCCAAACTTCCACACTACATCAGTGGAAGGGTGTTTAGCCTGGATGGATTTAACATCCACCAGTTTCACTTACATGTTGATTCTTCAGTGGAATTCGGTTTTGAACCTCAAACCCTCGGATTCCAAAAATGATATCTTATCACCCGATCATCGCAATCTTTTAAAATCATTGGGACTTCGCGATTAAAAAGGAATACTTCTACTAAACGTTTAATTCACATTATTGCAGTGTTTAATTCAGGTTAATGTAATTCATATCATATAAGCTTTACTTTTAGAATATAAAGAAATCTACTATTTTAAAACTATATCTTAAAATAAATTTCAATTATTAGAATTTGTAACAAGAACAAGACAAATAACAAGAGACTTAATTAAATATTCATTTTTCCATAAGTTAAAATATGAATATAATTTCATTCCAAACGACAATAAGTATACCAACCGATATTTTAACAAATATGATCTCTAAATAAGTTCAATTTTATTCGATGTAAATAAAATAATATGCATTTGTCAATTGAAGGTCAATATACACCATATAACTAGAGATGCTTGAAATATTTACTAAACATAAGATGCATCATATGTACTGAAAAAGAAAAGGAATAAAACTAAATGCACATTATTCATTGATATTCTTTTATATAATCATAATATAAAATTTCTTAGAAGTATGTCATTAATAAAATTTGCTCAAAGGTATATAGAAATTATGGAAGCAGATATTTACTTTAATTCAATAATGTCCCTTATTCTACACAATGAGCTTCAAATATACTATGCAAGATAAAAAAATGGCAAAGATAATGAATGTTAGCAGACAAATATGTAATGTAATCGTCCTATAAGTTTGGAGTCTCTCACTGAAATTCGTCAAATATTAATTAGACGAATTTCAGTGGGTTTAATAACTTTAATTTCACTTTCATAGGCATTAAAAATATAACTACATTACATTTACATTTCTAATTGAAAAATTTAAATGTTTGTAATATACTTTAAGTTGAATAGAGATCAATTCAATGCTGTTCCTAAATTATTAAAGAACACTGTTTCCTAGAAAATTAATTTAAATTATTTTTATCCCATTCATAAACTAAGATGTGTTTCTAAGATGTTTATTAAACCTACTTGAATGGTAATGTAAAAATGTAAAAAAAAGTTTAGATTCAAATTGTAGTAATTTTAACGGAATTTTATCTTTTCGGCAATTTTCTTCTGTTTTCATGTTTAGATTTTTTTTTTCTTATTCCGCTTTATACCCATTTGTATTTCGCTATCCGTTTTCACTCACGGTTCAATTATTTCATATGAATCAGTATACGAGGATTTTTTGAAGTTTTGATACGACAGTCCTTAAAATACTTTTATATGAGTTGGAGTTTCAGGATGGTTATTTTCATTCCTTTTGACGAGTAAAATGAAATCTCATCATCAGTTGAAATATTAATAACATCTTCATAGCTTTCTCTATCCATCTTGTTTGCGTCAGATTCCGTTTTTTAAATTATTTACGAATTCCAAATTTTTAGTACATCAGAACGTAAAGCTTTAAAGGGCCTTTAACTAAATAGTTAAAAAAGATGTTTCCAGTTTTAAATTTGAATTATTATAATTGTAATTAAAAAACGCAAATGCTGCTCAAATTTTTTCATCATAAATCTACTTAAGGATACACAAGAATTTCTTCTAATTAAATGTCCAAAAAATTTGTCAACTAATATTTGACACATTTATGGATATTCTTCATAAATTGATTTGTATTTTTTATAAATTGGATTTTTAAAATTGGTAAAATGTTTGAAAATATGAACCTATGCAATAAGGAAGTCTTTGGATTCAATAGAACAATATCCAAGAACTGCTGGCTGTTCATGATCTGAACGCTTATAACGATAACAGTTTCTCATATGGTAAAATTCAACAAGGTATCTACCCAAAAAAAGTGGACATTTCGGCCTCAACTTCAGTTAAGGTCAATAATTTCAAAGATACTAAAAAATTTTGAAACAAAATTCATAATTTCGTTAATCCAGGATTTCACTTTCTCTCTAGAACCATATTCAAGAGAAAATAATGGCCATATTTCCTTTAATAGCCCTATTTTTAAGAGTACAAGGAAATACCAATTACCCTGATAGAAATGGATCCGAATTTAATACAAATAACAATGGAGGTAAATCTGAATTTCTTTACTGTGAAAATACATCAATTAGATGTCACAAACATTTACTAATGGACCTTATCTAATTATTATAGAAAGCAATATTTTTTGTTAATTCTTTATTTGTACATATGAGGAAAAGAAATATTCTTGATTATCAAAAAATTGGTAAAATGAATTGAATCACATCAAATGATTTTATTGTGAATATGATGAAAAGAATTATTCTTAATAATCAAACAATGATAAAATGAATTCAACAACATCAAATGATTTTCGTACATTTAATTTATTATATGATTTTAGTACATTTAACCCTTCGCACTCCGTAACATAATTAGATGCGAAATTATTCCCCTAATACAAAGATTTGTTTATTGCTATGATAAATAAATATACATAAATCTTTTAAGTCAAATTTCTTTGAAAACTTAACCTACATCACTTGACCATTATGTAGGTGCTTTTAACAATTCAATTTGAAAAATAAATAAATAAAACGTCAAAATGATGCACTATCTTGAATGGTGAGTCAGAGGCACCATCGGAGTGCAAAGTGTTAATTCATTATATCTAATTAGTTTGGTTTAATTATATTACCATCCCATTATAAAGCAACACTAGAGTTATTTTGGGATTCATTTCGCAATTTTAAACAGCCTTCAGATGACGAGGACAATACCTGAACTGGCACCTCTCCACACCACACCAGCGGGTGGATGTTTATCCCTGACGGATTTTACGTGCAACAAACTCAATTAAACGACAGTTCTTCGGTGGAATCAAGTCTTGAACCTAACACCCTACGGTTCAAGAGTCGAGACCGGGCCACCGCGGCTCTGTATCAATCTTGGTAAACACTGCAAATATACGAATACCAACCAACCAAAATTCCAAATAAGACTGTCTGGATTATTTCTACTATCATATTTGATTACAAGTTTTCATCGAAGAAGATGAAATGTTATAGAATGTTTCAAAGACATTAAAAGAAAGAATAAATATTTTGTTTGCAATGTTTGCTCTTAATATATATTTAATAATGAAAAGTAGAAGTCGAGTTACAGCCAGATACACATCTAAAACTATGAAATTTTTAACTTCCGATTAAATTTGTATAGACTTTAATACTAAAAATTGAAATTTCCTATTTCTTTTATCTCGCTTTAGAAGATCATAAAATTTAATGTAAATATACTTTGTACAGTCATCTATATTAATCAAAATATTTGAATATATTAGTTATCTTAAACGTATTTCAAATAATTATTTTTTTAAACATTCTAAACAGAATTTTTTGTTTATAGCAGTATAGATTGAATAATACATTTTGCTACTAAAGTGACAATGGTCTAAAATAATAATATAAGGATGGTCTTTCTAAGTAAAGATTTTTTTGAAAGGAAAGTAGAAGCATAATTTTAAGCGTTTTTAAATAATGAATTCAGGGGATTCAAACCAAGTTTTTTTTTGTGAGGGTTTCGTCCAAGTATTGACCCTTCATGATCCACACATAGCAAGACATTGAGGTTTTGGAAGCCAAGAATTCAATATAAATAAAACAACGAAAATAAAATACACAACCATAATTAGCAAAGTATTATTTCTAATTGTAAATATAAGCAAAACCGCAGTAAATATGAATCTAATTAAACCACTAGATGGTCATTATTAAATTATTAAACAAAAATATCAATAAAATATAAAAGAACATACCAGTTGAATGCTAAAAAATCCAAAAACCATTTATAAAGAAAGTTAAACATATAAATGCAGACAAATTTAAAAAACCAACATCAACTTTTCCGCGCTGAATGATGAAAACACCTACAACGTTTGATCAAGAAGCCTCGTCATTAAGTGAAATAAATCGAACAATCTCAACGCCATCTCTTGAGTCGAAAAAGTAAAAACAAACAAGCATATCTTTTGTTGCAAAAATGTTAGAATATGGGTTAAAAAGTATATTAACCTTCCATGGTTAAAACTTCTACAAGTCTATAATTTTGGAAAAAGTCATTAAAAGTTAAGTTTTTAATGAAATTGATTGTTGCTTCAATATAAGAAATTTTATTATTACAAACGTTTTTTAATCCACTTAAATTGAAATAAAGTAAAAATTTTGTAAACTTTAGAATTTAAATTAGAATGAATGGTAATTATTGTTTTATTAATTTGATCATAAAAGGAAAGAATTAAATTTGCCTTTAAAGAATGTCATTAATTTTTCCTAGGAGACGTACAATGAACACTCTTAAAGACATTCGATAAAAGTGTCTCCATCGAAATTTTGAGATAGTCTTCAGAATGAAAATAATTTAAATTCCAAGTTTCGTTTCAAATTCTAAAACTCTGATCAATTATAAGAATATTCGAAGAAGAAAATAATTTGAATTCCAAGTTTCGTTTCAAATTCTAAAACTCTGATCAATTATAAGAATATTCGAAGAAGAATTCATTTTCTATCCACAAGTAAAAAGTGAAAAAGAATTCGTTTAACTAAGAATACTTTTCCTAGTTTTCTTATAATGAAAGAACTCATTATAGAAAATGTTTAATGTAACCAGTTCTCATTATTTTTCATGACTTATTTCAAACTACAAACCTAAAGTCATAGTTGGAAAAGTTGCTACATATGAAAGATACCAATTAGTGATTGAAAAAAAAATTCGGCATCCTAATTTGTACGGACTATATTGTTAATACAGAATGAATACAATTTATTCCATGTCTTATGAAAGAAAGGTTATTTTTACTGCTGATCAATGATAAAGTAAATCTAGTTTATACCCATGAATTTGAATATATGTAGCTTATAGTAGCATTGCTGTTGATTGACAAGTGGCAGTTAAGATACAAGGATCAAGAAAAGCAATGCTATTTGTTAAAAGTTAAAAAAGTGCTTTATTTCTTTAAACTGTGTAGTTGTATTATGAGAAAAAATCATTTTTGTTCACAGATAGAAAGGTATTTTTCTTCAAATAATATGAAGATGATTTAGGCTATATCTGACTCCAAAATTCAATAAATATTGAAACAACTGTTCATGTACTATGCGAGATATTTAACAAATTTCAAAAACGCATCAAAAGGTAGAAATTAAATCAACAATAAGAAAAGGAAAAGTTCAATCACAGCTCTTGGATCATGATAATTATGTAGGTAAGAGGTCAGCAAACCATGATTCAAGAGCCAATTTTGGTGCTTTGGCTACTTAAGTGTTGTTCTTCTAGAAATCAAGAGAAACAAATTAAATCAGCAATACCAAACGTAAAAAGATGCAATTAATTTCACCATTAGAACACTATTTGAAGGTAACTTTTGGATCATACCAATTATATAGCCTAGTGGTCTTCAAAACATAAAGAGAAACAAGTTAAATACGAAAAGAAAAGTGAAATAATAGATTACAATATCATAACACTGTTCGAGGACAGCGTTTGGTCATGACAATCAAATAGGTCAGTGGTCAGAAAACTGTAGTGGCACTTTGCTACTTTAGTGGGATTCTTGAAGGTATCAAGAGAAACAAATTAAATCAACAATAAGAAAAGAAAAGAGAGACAACATAAGAACACTGTTTACAACATTAGAACTTATTTACAACTTATTTACAACATTAGAACACTGTTAGAAGGTATTTTTTAGATCATTTGGATTTAAAATCGGAACATCTTCCAGAAATAGCTGCATATGCAGAAAAGAATTCCACGCTGTGAAAACATACAATAAGAAAAAGCTGTAAAAAGAAACTGAAGAATGGGGCAACTGGGAGAATATTAGGTTTTTTTCTTTTCTTCACTTCCTGTAGTAGAAAACACCCTCTCAAGGCCACCGAAAAAGGAAATGTATTTATATTGGGCAAACAAAAATTATAATCATTGATAGGGATTTTTTATGACCATCCTAAAAAATATTTGATTGTAAAAGAAATATATTGATTTAAAATGTCTTATCAAAAATATAAAAAAAAATCTACTTTAAAAAAATTCAAATAGCATAAATTATAAATTGCTACACATTTAGAATTGTCTTTAATCTCGCTTTAACAAAATACAACACAATAGTCGAAAAAATATAGCAGACGATTTTATTCATCTATGCAAAATAAACAGATATTTCCGATTTACTATTTATTCGACACAAACAGCTGTTAAATCTCTTTTTAGCATTCAATTCCCAATCAAATAACATTTGAATGAATAAAAAAACACTAAACAAAGCACAAATGGTTGTATCCAGAATATTTCAAACATCTGCAGATTCGTAAAGCACTAATGCATGTTTGAATTTCTGTATTGCGAAAATGAAACGAGAAGATGTAAACATTCGCTGCAGGTCTTCTGAATATCTTTCCCCTTAACTAGATATTCGATTATGAAATGTTATTTTAAGATTCTATTCTCTTTGTTTTATTTCCCCAAGCCTCCGAATTTTTCTTTCAGCTGCATAAAAAACAAAGCAAAATAGAATTCCCAGCGTCTTTTTGGCAGATGTAAATCAAATTACTTTTGGTATCGCATTTTGGTTACGGTTTTCCGTAAAATATTTTATACATTTTTATATCGTTTACGAAAGAGTGCTGGATTTTTAAAAATATTCAGTGCGTACTATCAAGTGAGAGGACAATAGATGTTATAATTTGTTAGATTTTTTGTCATTTAATCAGAAATAAAAAAAGTGTCTGTAGAATAGAAGGAAAGTAAATAAAATCATTAAAGGCATATTTATAGAATGTTGATTGATCCTTTAACCATCTTAAATTATATTTGAATGAAATTATACAATATGGAACTTACAGTTAACTTTGATTTATATATACATACTTCCTTAAGTTACTGCAAGAGAGAAAACTTCCCTTTAAAAGTGGCAGGAGAAAAATGAGTCAAAAATTAAATATATAATTGTATCTAGCTGTAGATCTGAAGAAACGTATACCAAATTCATATAGAACTGATACTTATATCTAATGAAAACCTTTGAAACCATAGCCTGCACTTATATAATATTAGTAGTAGTTTGCTATCAAATGGATTCTGAAATAGAATTGCCAACTCTTTAATGGTAGCAAATTCAAATCGCGCCTTAATTTTGGGACATCCTTTATAAAGATTTTGTAAAGAAACGTTTTTTTTAAATGCAAAATACAAAAGAAAATGAAAATTGAAAGACTTATAAAACACCTTATATAGATGACATTATAAAAGGAATAAAGTAATAAAAATAACAAATACAAAATAAAGTTTGTGAAGTATTATTTGTAAATTGACGCATAGTGACTAAGCATGTACTGGAAAAGCTAAAATAAAATAAGAATTTATTATTTGTAAGCGTGGAATTTATCTTTCTATATCAAAAATTAGGAAAATTTAATTGTCATAATTTTTTATTCCCACATATAGAAATCAAAACATACAAATAAAAATTTATGATTATATATCAATTTTTACAGTACATGCTTAGTCACTATGCGTCAATTTACAAATAATA
>JAOUZG010026641.1:18252517-18267087 GCA_026289955.1 Argiope argentata | reverse complement strand
CTATCATAACTTATATTTTAACAGATGGGCTTCCTCTGAACAGGTTTTACTCAAAATTTGACCTCATTTATCAAATTTGGTGTAAAAATCCTTCACCGAATTTTAATAGTTTAGCTGAATAAATTTGTGGAATATCTTTCTTAAAGATAGACAATAAGACAGACACTTTCCCAAAAAGTTTTTTTAAAAAAACTATGTTGAGGTTTAAAACTGGAGATTTAAAAAATATTTCAAGATTGATCATTCGTCGATAATCATACTTTCACTATTTTACGTATAAGTTAGCGTAAAAAGAGAAATTAAGTCTTTCGTGCTGAAGAAAATAAGGTAATAATATTATCAAAGTAGAAAAATAAACCTATAGTCGAAAACTTGTAACTATTTGAAAATAACGTCTTTCATCTTAAGGAAACATTTTCTCATGCCAGATTAAAAATGCAAGGAACTTATGAATTTGAAAAAGTAGAAAATGGATATTCTATTAAAGCATTTACCGAATGATAATATAAGGCTTGTGAATTAATTTGTTAAACAAGTTTATGAAATTGAGTTGTCCATAAGCAAAGAGGATATAATACCGATAAAATAGCAAAAATTCTTTAGGAAAATAGCTTTTTATTTCAAATGAAAAAAATATCATCTTTTATTTCTTTATATTCGGGACTGTCTTGACAAAAACATTTCTTGGCCGAATAGACACCATTCTGTTCCACAAACATGTTTTCTCAACCATCGCACGCCATCCAAGCATTAACATTTTTTCCCGCTTTTCAACTTTATCTTCCTCGATTTTTTTTTGCGACAAATGGAAGAAAAAATATGTTTGTATTAATATCAGGTAAGGATTACAGGTAAATTTACAAAGTAATTTATAGAACTTCAGACTGTTTGACTTACTTTCAATAAAAGACAGTATTATGTTTTGTTTGATAGTCTAGATTTATAATTCTTTTTGTAAGATATCAAACAATAAAATCAGATGTTCTAAAAATTAAATTCACACTTTCAAAATGTTAAATGTAGATTTATATTTTTACTAAATAGTCAAAAATCTCCAACTGTTTCATCCAAATTAACAAAGTCTCTCAACGAATTCCTGGTCTAGGGGTAGCACATCTGCCCGTGATCTGGGTGTCTCATTTACGAGTCCTGGTTCGGCCATAATTGTTATAAACACTTTGTTCTATCTGTGAGGGTTGCAAAAGATCTCCACGATTGTGCAAGTGATTGTGTCATCTTAATATGTGCTCCTAGTGTCATCTTGATATGAGCTAGAAGTCAGACTTCTGCCCTCGGATGCTCAGGGGTCCATACCCTCAGAAGCTATTGCAACCCCTTTCCTTTGTAACATGGACACGCCATCATCATCGATAAAGAAATCTTTTTTTAATAGGGCCGTGGTGGCCTGGTGGTCAGTCGCTCGTAAGTCGCGGGATTTCAGATTCCAGATCCGATTCCACAAATGTCTTGTAAATCTGTCCTGTTGCATGTTAAATCTATCTTGCCAAACGCCTCTCAATGGTGTGGAGTAAAGAAGGGATCCCAACTCATGTTTCGTCTTCTTCATCTGACCAGGGTTTAAAATTACGCGGTCCCTCCAAAAATAGTCCTAGTGTTGCTTTATAACAGGACGTTAATATAACTAAACTAAACTTATTTTAAGGCTGGTATAGCCTGGTTGGTAGGGTGTTTGATCTGCATCCCTTGGGCTGAACCCGTCAACTAAAGATTCTTCGTGTTTCTGGTGGTTGGTTAAATCTGTCTTGATCACAAAGTGCTCCATGTCGAGAATAATACCATTAGGGATACTGGCCAGAGGTAATGGCACTCTTTTCCAGATCTAAATAACGATTTGTGTATAAATGAATGAATTCCGCCTCATAAAAAAGTTTGTAAAGTGTTTGAGTAGAAGTCAGACTTCTTCCCTCGGGTACTCAAGGGTTCATAGTCTCAGAAACCATTGCAGCCTTCCTTACGTTGTAAAAGCAGAACACTAGAGCAACAATAACTCTTTCTAATACTTTGAAGAAATAAACAGCTTTGCATGGATCTCCCATATTAGAGGTATTAATTGTCTCTACTTACTGTCATTTACATAACGAACCACATCATAAATTATTCATGAAGAGAATTATCATATTTTATGATAAAAATATGGGCTTCTGTTTTACCGTGACGATTAACATAAATCAATTCTAGTACATTTCCAGCAATTTTTCAAATATTATATGACTCACGTACATACAGAGACATATTTCGATAAACAATTAACTGAGAGACTCTATTATCCATTCGTGATGATTGAGTTTTTTAGGACTTTTTTTAGAATTCTTGGAAATGATAGCATTAAGAATATATATAATTACGAAAAATAAGGATACAATTTAATGAAAAGAACAAGCACCTACTATTTCAGAGTATCGATTTTAGGATCTGTTCAAATGTTCTTGTTTCAACTTACCCATAAAATCTTTAATTATATGCTTGGAATAATGGACAGTCACAAAAATTCTTCTCATTTAGTCACAATGTTTTATCCAGGATTAGCTTATTTTTATACAAAATGCTGATTTATGCTTCACATGCTTATTTCATAGCCATGTTTTGGGAATTTTCAAATTTGTCAAAAATATTAGAGATGGCTTAATTCAGTTGAAACTTTTATACATAATTACTCATCTCTTCGTTAACATATTTTATCTTAAATTGATATATATATACAAAATAATTTTAATATTGTTTTATGAGTCTCTAATGCTTTTCCCCAAAAATGCTAGTTTAACTGTTGGATAGGCAGATTTTCAGAAATTTTTTAAAATGTCAAGTTTAATTTAATTTAGTTTTATTAACGTCCCATTGTAAAGCAACTCTAAGGCTTTTTTGTGATGGACCTCGTAATTTTGAACCGTGGCCAGATGACATTAAAAATGTCAAATCTTTCACACTAGTCGATTGTTTGGCTACAAAAACTGATGTTTGGGGAAGTTCAAGTATCGTGACCTTATTTCTACTAGAAATTATGATCAGATTTTTCTCAAGAATTCCATGCGACTTCACACCCAGCTGAGAAATTTATGCAAAATTGAGACACTGAAGTGAAATATTTTTTCACTCTGGTAGTCAATTCGAATAGAGAGTTTTGGAGATTCAGACACCAAGAACTTTATCTGGTACTTACGTATTATGCCTTCCAACTTTATCGCCAGATTTCAAGTCGATGCCAATGATCTGCTAAACTGTCAATTATAGCAATCCAGCTATGGTGTAATCCGTTGATCTTTATTGCCAAATTTAAATCCGTCGCCAATGAGTTACTAAAACGTTGGCGATCGCTGACGAAGGCGGTATATTTTATCTAGTGGTACCTTTATCTTACCTAGCGATATTACTGATATTTGAAAACTGTTTGCTATATTCTTATATCGGTAATTTCTTTAGGTGCTGTTTTTTGGGTCCTCATAGCAATTTTTTAGTTACCTGTGCTTCCTGTTTTGTAAAATATTTTTCATCATCCAACTTGTCGGACTTCATCCGCTATACTATCATCTGTTGAGCTAAATTTAATAGCAGTTTGTCTATTATATCTATGGAATTTTCCAATGAAGTCACATTCTGCTACTTTATAATTCTGTTAATGGTATAAGAATTCTTCTATTCCATGTTCTAATCGCATATTGTCTTCTTCAATGCTGTGACTTCACCTTCATTTTGCTAGTGCAAGTTTCACAGATAATAAGAAAATATATGTCTTTTTTTAGATTTAAACAAATTAAGCTATTAAATATTTGACAAATAAATTGATTAATTTCCATTTCCTTTAAATAATGGAAATTGCTGAAATTATTCATAGAAATAACTTTTCCGAAACTGAGAAATTTAGAAAAAAGTTCATGTTTTTTTTAATTATGTCACTAAGAAATTATTTTTTTAAAATTTAAAACATATAAAATATTTTTGTCTGATTATAAATTTTGAATTTATGGTGGAGAAAAACAAATGCAGTGTTTACTTTTTATTTATTCGCAATAATTACACTTTTAAAAAATCTTTCCGTGCTACACATACTTATTATGTATAAATATATTCTGTATTTAATAAAAATATATCAAAGGATATATTGCTCACTCATACTCAGATACGCATATAGAAAAGAAAGTTACTTTTTTCTCCATATTATTGTTATCAATATGAACAATCTCTATTTACTTTTAATATGGATTGTAATTGTATGAATTGTATCCTTTCATAAAACCACATTAGCTATTCAATAATTTAAATACCAAATCAAATCATTTTGCAGTAATCTTTAATCTTTTTTTAAAGATAAAGGAAAAGTAATAAAAATAACTAAGGACATTTCTTCGGAATTTTCATAGTATTTATATATATAGGAAATTCGAATTTATTAAAAATACCAGTTATAACTTTTTATTGAATCACATTTTAAACAACTGTAAATAAATATATATATATATCCTGAAAATATATCACTTCCATTTGTCTCCCCATTTCAATTTCTTAAATGTAAATATTTCTACCTACGCCATTTAAACTTTACAAAATTGTGTTTCATGACAGCCAAGTCTCATAAGAAAAAATTGTACTCATTTTTTAACATCTACCCACGGATTTTTTTCTCAAATGCACTTTGACATATTATAATAAAAGGCTAATGTAAGATGAGTATTAATTTTAAAATCTGTCCGACACTGATCACTTAAAATTCATCATGTGATTATCGACCTCATTCTGAATAATCAATATGGTCAATTCAACAATCGCTTGCAACTGAAATCTAACTTAGTTGTGCAATTTTCAAATTATCCACTCAGCTATAGCTACAGGCTCATTTTATTATGGTTGATGGCCTTTTACGTTCTCGACATTCATCCACTATGCTTAATATTTGCATTGTAACAGCTCATATAGTTAGATTTCTTTTATTGGAATGACTAGCGTGTCTTAGTAACCGAAAGATCAATCTTTCTCAGTATATTTCAGAAAGTTTTACCCTCCGCTCAGATAATATTGTGAATAATATTTCTTCTTAGAAATAATATAATGTACACATTATTTTATTGTTGTTGCGCTATTTTTTTATATCGACTAAATGTTTCTATTTCAAAATTTACAAACTGAAGTTGTTTTGAATTTTTTTTATTAATTTAAATTTATCCTTCTTTGTAAATGTTTCTTTTAATCTTTGCCGCAGTATAGCCATATATAGAAAGCATTTGTGTCACAAAATCCTAACTAACTAACGATTCTTTGTAGCCAATGATAAAAGTAACATTTGAAGTTAATTGTATTTGGTGAATTGATTTTATTATTTCACGATATTTCAAAAGTGTAAAAGCTAAAAAACAGTTTTCACATCAAAGAATGTGAATTTTATTGATGCTGTGAATATTCTGAATAAAACATTAACTTTTGTATATGTGACAAAAAGTACCGAAAGAATCAAATGTACTTTATACGTTAGAAAAGAAAAATATATATATCATTGTTAAAAATATATATGCCATTAATAAAAATATATTTCATTTTAAATTCTATCACTAGGCGAAGAAGAAAGAAATATTAGGGAAGAGCATCTTTTATAATCTATTGTTATCTTAAGCCATAAACAAACGTATCAATTTCATTATCAAAAAATAGTTGCTGTTATAAAAATTATGACTTTTTTAGATTTCACAACATTGGAAAAAAATTTAAGATATGATGTTTAATATTACTAAAATAAGGGCTTTTGAAATTAATCACAAATAATGAGAATAAAAATGATTGAGAAATCCCCGGTCAAATCATGGCAGAAGTAATAAAGATTCAAAAAGCAAAAAATAGCTGAAAAAGATAGCTTTTTTGCCTGAAGTTTTATTTCATTTTTCTCACAAATAAAATTTATTTAAAAACTTACTAATATTAAAATTATCGTTTGGCAAGAAATAATTAATCCATATTTTATTCCAAATTGTCATATTCGAAAATTGCATTGGAGCATTTGAAGTGCTACTTTTATTTATATTAAAATTAAATGATAATATTGTAATATTATCCATCGCAGAAATAATGTATTTTAATTTATTAGAAATATAAATTATAAAATAATTCATATGCATTAAGGGTCAATTTTCTTTACAAAACAGAATTTATAAAGGAAAAAGAAGAATTGAAACATAAACAACTGTTATCCATTCTAATAGATATATTCTAAGAATATTGATTGCTTAATAAAGTATTTTTTGTATATTAGTGCTTTAAAGCATTTTATTGAAGTTGATATAAACACTTTTATTCGTCTTTCACATAAGGATTTAACACTTTTCTCAGTTTTTCATAAAAGGAATTACTTGTTTCATAATTTCAAAAAACATATTTATATAGTTAATCAAATAAAAAATATTGACATAAAATGATATAGGATAGCTCCTCAAAATCTTAGTTACACAAACAGATATTTAAATTCATATTTTTTATAATTTTTAACAATTTGTTTATAAACAAAATCGTTGCAAATTATCGTTGTTCTCATCATAATTTAACACTTTTACGCGTTCTTCCCATAAGGATTTATTTCTTTCGTAATTTAAATAAAAATATATTTTCTGATAGTGTTAAGAAAATAACAAATATTGATGCAAAATGATATAGGATAGCTTCGTAAAAATCTCAGTTGCACTTAAGGATATTTCAAGTAAACCTAATTTATATAATCTTTAAATGTTTGTTTACAAAAAAGAGATAAATACAATATAATTTCAATACAATAATCTCGGAAGAGGTTTTGAATGTAAGCACAAGAAATAGAAAAAAATCAGATAACAGTTTTAAAGAGATTTAGAAAAATAATCTTGATATAATTTGTATGATGCATTAAACGCATTTTTATAAGCAATAGAATTTATTTCATTTTGAATAAATATATCCCCTATTATTAAGAAATTATCGAAACGTAAACAAATTAATTATTATCTATCATACGTTGCATATAGAAATAAAAAATTAATATTTTTTTCTTTGAATAAGAGGAAATAATATGTATCCAAATGAAATTTATTACCTCTGATAAAAAGTCAAAAATATAATTTGATGTCATTTAAACAATAGAAATGATATAAAAACTAATTAAAAAGTTAGATGTATGCATTTTTATAATAGTTTAGTTAGTTTAGAAATTTAATTAGTTTTAGACCCCTAATTTTAAAAAAACAACAAGAAAAAGGATTATTTAAATTCTTGTCATTTCCTTGTTATTGAAAGTGTCCTCTGGCAAATAAATTGAATTTCTTATGGAACATTCTACTATTCATTTCATATCTTCTTTTTTATTTGAAACTAATAAACTATTTAATAAAAAAATAGTTTCAATATGATAATGATTTACAGACAGTACGCAAGAATACTGTCTGTAAATCGGTGATTTAAAAATTGTATAAAACACTATACATTATAGGCGTTCCACAAAAGATGGCATTCGGTTATTTCTTGGCTATAAATTTAAAAAGGGAGAGAGTTTTCAAAATATTAAATTGATTTTAACTAATGAAACTAATTGAATTATTAACATTTTATATTAGTTATCTTAAAGCATATTATATGACAAAATCCATTAATATGATATTACGTATTTTTCAAAAGTAACTATATTGTGATTCAAATTTTAGGTAGAGTGATTTAAAGTGATACAAATTTATTAATTTTTTTATTCATTATTTTTATATTTTTTCAAAATAATTTTAAATAATTTTTTAGCAATTTTTCTCTTTTTATTATTTTATGTTACAAAACAGTATAGTTTCATACTGAGTATACATTAAATTATTTCTTCTGTTATTATATATATTTTTTTTTATCAAAGCTAATGTATTATCATATATCAAAACATTCGTTGAAACAGTATTGCATAATCTAATTTTTTACTCCCTATTTTTTCCCATTTTAAGATTTCGATTAAGAAACTGTTTCCTTGAATTTCACTTTTAAAACAGAATTTATCTTCGCTGATGGCTTTTCTTCTGATAAATTGCACAATGGAAATAACTTTACATTAAGTACAATTAATTACATTAAGTGAATGCTCAAATCAAACAAGTATAAGACGAAATAAACATATAATAAGTCATAAAATATTATCATTTTATAATTTAAAATTATATTTAATATAGTTTTATTCTCATAAATGGAGGAATTTTATAAAGGCATTTTGTATTTTTTTTTTGAAAAAAATAACTATCCTTTAAAGAATATCTATAGGTAGTATCCCCGGAAATTAAATTTTACTAAGCAAATAACAGAAAACTGCTATAATGGATCTATTCTTGGAAACGATCACAAGCAAAGGAAATTCTCAAAAGATTGAATAAATGTGCGAACATTGAGAAGATGAGTTATTAAAAAGGAAGTCAGTCGATTAAATTTTGACTTGGAGCAATTATATCTATAATATAAAAGTGATGCTTTCAGAACATGAATTAAAATAAAAAAAACTCATTCTAAAACAAGCAGATAGTGAACACAATTTTGTATCAAACACATATCTATATTCAGAAGTGTCTCATGTATATTGAACAGAAGGAAGAAAAGTTCTTTGAAGCATTTTTCTCAGACTTTTGAATGGGTAAAAAATACTTTCCTCGAAATTTCTTTTTTCTTGGAATTTCAAAGAAATCTATGGAATTTCGTCGGAAAAAAAGGACATTCAAATTTCCCAAGAATCCATTTCGAACTTTTTATGATGTTATTTACCGAAATTCCTTATACAGAAGAGCAAAAATCTTTCGCTTTTCAGTTTTGGTTACGGATTTGTACTCGGATGGTTCCTCTAGAGCACCGTTCAAGACGGTGCTTCATTTTGAAGTTTTATTTATTTTAAATTTTGATTATTATAATTATTTACAGAGTAGCAAGGAGATTTCATTAATTTTTCAGGGAAATTCAGCTGATAGCAATTTTTTGCATATTTATTTTTCAGAGTAATAAACAGTCATTGTATTAGGTGAATAATTATCCATCGAATTATTTTTCCGAGTGCAAAGGGTTTATATTGTTATGAATCTGCAATACTTTTTTCCCGGTGCAGTTAGTTTCATAGTAAGAAAGATGTTTCTACTGTCATTTACAATGGATGGTCAATTGATGACGAATTAATGTTGAAGCCTAACCAAATCTTCCAAAATATGTTAGACTCTTCAGATAGGAAGGGGGGGGGTTAATGACGAGGTGTCTAGGGATTTTTTTTATATTTATGGGTTTAGTTTGAAAACTAAGATTAAAATAATGCAAACGAATGATCAAAAGATTTCTTTAAAAAATTAAGGAATTTATTTAGGGTTAATGAGAAAAATTTTAAGAGGGAGTATTTATAAGGAAATAGAAAATCGATTAAAACATGGAGATATGAAAGAAACGGAACGTTAGATTATTTCCTCTAGGAGGACGTCAGAAGTCTAAAAAAATACATTATATGATTGAAATGTCTTATAGCCTAGTCAACAAGTGCGAAACGCTAAAAAGTGAAGCGTCTTTATAGTAAGGAGAATAATAGGCTTCTGCCTAAATATTTATTGTGACGGTGTTATGGAAGCTCGATAGATGGCGTTGTTTTGGAATACTGTATTAATTAATATTATAGACTTATAGGAAATGATCTAACCTTTTTCAATTCTGGCTTTGAATGACGTCCTACAATCGGATGTTGATAAAAGCAAAAATTAAAGCCCAAGTGATAGTAAAATAAAAGAGCTCCGCTGGATATCCTACATTAATGACTGCCAAATTGGACGACATTTGGTGACTTTGGCGATAAAATAGAAGATTCTGGAATCTAAGATATATTCACGATATGATCAATAGAACGCAAATTCTGGTGATCTTTCTAGATGTATCTGTGCTCACCTGAACTAGAAGGTGCTTGGTTCCGTAGTGTCGCCTTTTCCCAAGGATCCAGGTCGAAAATTCGAAGAATGATTCGCCACATTGAAGAAAATAGAGATTTGTTTAAATTTTAAGAACATTATCTATAATAGTAGCCCTACAAATCCATACCTTTTTTCTGTTATTTTTGTGTTTGTAAATACCATTTTTTATATTTTGTGTTTTTCTTTTTTATTATTGTTTCTGTCCTCGTCCCTAAATTTTTCTTTTGTATTTTTAGAATATTTCTCAGAAATTTGTAATTTCAAACAAATCCAATAGCTAGCTTAATTAGACAAAGCGACTTTCCATTTAAATTCCAAACAGCTCATTGTCTCCAGCTGTCTTTACTTCAAAACTAAAATCCCCTATTATTATTAAATTCTAACCGATAATTCTGTGACGCTTAACAACAGTCACTTTCATTATATCTTCCGCTTCATGCCCATTACACTGTTTAAATAACCAGGTGGTTATAGTTGCAGGGGCATGAAGCGGTGTTGTGTGATTTGCTATTGAAGCTATTAAAGTCAAAAGTCTAAGATGGGTTGAATCAGTTACCCAATCCAGCGAAGCTCACGCCTTCAATGCAATTTAAGCGATTAGAAGACTGTGCAATGGACGTGAAAGAAATTCCAACTGAATTCGTTTATATAGTGACATACTGATATCTCAAATTATACGGGTTTGTGAATCGGTTATAGAAGTAACATAAAAAATATAACATATTGGATTGATGGCTTTTAATATATTACCTTTGAACTATGGTTTAAATCTTTAAAATAATAGACAGTCTGTAACAAAACTTCCCAAACTGTATATAAAAGCCCTGCTCCGGAAAGACATGCTAGAAGAATGGCAAGGACATTGGAGCAATGGTGACACAGGCAGGAAAGTCTTCAATATTCTGCCTTCAGTCAATCTTTATCCTACAAACTGGATCAGAGAGGATATAATTTTCTTCTCAGAACACGGCCCTTTTCCTGCCTTCCTTAAAAGGTTCGACCTGTCTGAGAGTGACCAGTTCAGTTGTAGTGGGATTGGCACGGCACTTCATTACGCCACGGAATATATTCTCACAATCTCTTGGCATATGAAGAAACCATCACCAATCCATGAACTGGAATGGCTGAGAAGAGTCGCCAGCAACCGTCTATCCAGGCAAAAAATACATCACATAATTAAATTCATAAGTGGAAATAGAAATCTGTTCTCACCTTCCTAGTCCTCAACGAGTTTCATACTCAAAAAGACTGATGATAAAAACAAGCAGTTTCCTATTATACACTAACATCATAACTCATGTTAAATTTCAGCTAATAATAGTGTCAAACCATTTTTTAAAAGAAGAAAATCTCTGTAAGCTTTTCTCATTATCATCCGATTTTCTTGTAAATTCTGTAAATAGATTTGTTTTTATTTTATATTTCTTACTGTATATATCTTATTAATTAAAATAAAATTCCCGTAACATGCCCACCAAACCGTGCAGTGACCAGAATGGTCACAGATACGGGGGTATGAGACGGCGTTCTGTTCTGTATTCCTATAGGAAAATCCGTACGATGAAATCATCAAAGAATTGGGTAAAAACAATTCTCTCTGCGATCATAGTGACAAAACTGTGTGAAAATGGAACAAATTTAGGATAACTTGTAATGGATATAAAAATAAAAATGAAGAAGCGTTACCTGTATGAACCCGAGCAAAGTACGGTCCATACTGAATTATATAAAGAACCAAGATTTGAAGAGATAGTTCTCTTATCAGCTGCTTTAACTTTTACAGATGTTATTTTTTTATTTCAAAAAAATTTTACTCTCACTTCACATTTTTGCATACTCAAAGTTGGAACCAAAATAATTAAATTTACTTTACAACTAATATGATTGTAGATTTATTTTTTTTTCTGTAGGTGACCAGATAGTGATTTGAATTATTATTTCATTTCGAAGTATGAGAGCAAATGTCGGTTTCCTAAGATATCGTCAGATATGATCAAATCTGAACTAACGATATGTAAAGGCAAGATATAAAAAAGTGAGAGGCGTTTCCATGAAATTTTCTGGTACATTCGTTTTTGAAGGATTCCTTCATACTCCTCCACATAAACTAAAAGAGAGCAATACCGTGAATTCCTTTTATAGTGTGGATTGAACCATTAATCTTTTGGGTTGTCTAGAATTTTTATAGAATATTGTGGTATTATCTGCTATCAAATTAACACCAAATTGGGACAGAAAGGATAACATATTTATTATCGCAGCTCAAAAGATAACGCATTTAATTCCGTTGATTTCAATCGTCGTGATTATATTACATACGACGGTCAATATATTCAAACATTAGACGAATATTGTTTAAAATTCAAAACGTATATATATTTTAGATGTAACCAAAATTTGTCTATCTAGCTTTTACGTTTTGTCGTTATTGAGTCCACTCCTATCAAACCGAATACAGTCATCTTTTCAATTGGATTTCGTTTGAAATGTTAGAGACGGAAATTTTCCTCCGTTTAGTGAAAGTATTTATGAGTTAACGTGTATGCCTTTAGAAAGAGAGATATGACAACTAAATTTAAAGACACTTATATCTTGGAGATGAGCCAAAATCACGAGTTCGAACTTTTTGACGAGTATAAAACTTTAACTATCCTTCGCATACGAAAAAGAAAAATTCCGGGAAATTATATTTTCTTCAAGGCATGAAAGTGTAAGAATTCATAATCTTTAAATTTTCAGAAAAAAAAATAGATATAATTTTTTGCTTGCTTGAAAAAAATACATTGACAAATATCCATTTATCCAAAAGCTAAATTTTATTAAGTATACAATGTATCAATTTTGTATTTTATTCTATTTAAAAATAATAAAATATGCATGTCTCCCAAAATAAATTTTTTCGGTGCTTCAACTTATGTATTCATGTATTTTGGTACTTTGCATTATATCTGTAAATCAAAAATGCATAGAAATGTATCTAAATTCATTCTAAAATATATGACGAGTTTCTTTTTTTGGTTTTCAAAATTTTTGAATAATACAATAAAAAAAAAGAATTTATTTTCATAAGACATTTATGAGCATTTCAAAACTAGTTTTTCATTTGCTTAGATTTTTACATATCTTTGGAATCCAAATTAAACTAAGTAAGCTTCATTAAGCTAATTAAATTAAGTAAGCTTCATTTATTACATTTTTGTCAAGCAGAATTCCACTAAACATTTTGCTTCAGGTAATAATTAATTGTTGGTGCGTCAATTGAACATCAAAGGTTTTAAGATATAAAAAAGAAAGAAAACGAAAAAGAAATTTTCGATTATAAATTTATAGTTGCCATTTAAGAACATTATTATTTTTAAGCCATTATTTATATTAATAATTTAAGTAATCGACCAATTTAAATCGGTAGGAAACAATCACGGGACTTCTCTATCCGTTTTTATCTCCCTCCCCCTCCCCTCCTCTCTATATACTATATATATATATATATATATATATATATATATATATGAACAATTCAGAGAAGGATAATTTGGGGTTCTATCTATCGTGATCAATGAAGAATCAATCAGTGACTAGTGATCAATCAAGAATTTTCTCGAAGTTTTGATTCAGTAATTTTACAAAGCTTATGTTGAGTTAATTAACTATAGCAATTGGAATTTATCAGAAAATATGAGAATATCTTAGAATGAAGTTACTGTGGATAACTTAAATTGAAAATTAAGAAATGAATTTAAATTGATTTTAAAATATTATAACATACATACACGCACAATTTTTTTTTACTTTCATTTTCAATTTTTCTAGTTGGAAAAGAGTTTTGTCAAAGTCCACCGATAACATCTGGCGGCCCATAATCTTTTTTTTTTTGTCAGTAAACTTCTGACACATCGAAATTTCCTAACCAAAACGACATCATGTTCTCACATGATAACAAAAATATAAAAAAAAATTAATATAATTCGTATAAATCATACATAAAAATAAAATGTCTTAGTAATGTAGGCCTAAAGTTATTTTTAATCATTGAACTTAATTTACCAGAATGAAAGTCTTGCTTCTTTAAAATTACAAGAAAGGTTTTTATCACGTTAACTAATACACAGTAGAAAGAAAATATTTTTTTTTAAAAAAAGAAATGTCATAGAGTTATCTAAAATGTATTGCGCAATACCGGAAGCCTGCGCCTTTACTCGTCTTACAAGCGGGTCACAGGACGGAAATTAGATAACTTGTTTAGGAAAAAAAACAGCAGATTCGTCTTAAATTCACATTCGAAATATTAATCAATTGCTGGAGTATATTTAAGTGATTTATTTTCTTTATTACATTAGCATGATATTTTTTTAAAGATTTTTTGTCTGATTTTCTATATATATAAAAGAATATTAAAAGGTTCTAAGTAATGTAAAATTTGAATTCGCCACCATTCTTGCAGTAAAATGTTGAAATAAAAGGGAAGTTTATTTTCTGTAGAAATTCAAACTACTGAAAAGATACTTCAGTTTTATTTACAAATAATATCAAGAACACGAAAGCATTACTTCAAAAGCTAATTTTTGGAATAAAAACTGTTTGCATTGATTAAACATATTATGAATATTTAAAATTACTTTTTTTAGAGTAGCCATTAACCAAGTTAATTTTTTT